>WEIU01019889.1:145141-159834 GCA_013389925.1 Aegithalos caudatus | reverse complement strand
TACAAGATCTGCGTGTTGAAAATATCCAATGGTAAAACCCAGTCTAATTCTTCATATCAACAGATGAGAGAGACAATACTTCTGTTTTCTAGATTTATTCTTTTATTAAATATAACAACCACCAAAAAAGAATTTCTATGCAAAATAAGAGTTTTGACACACATGCAAAGTTTTATTTTTTAGTTTTATTTTTTAAAAGCTCTACTTTTTTCTTTAATAAGTAATGCATTGAATTATTTAATACTTCATTTTCAGAGCTAAGTTTGATATGCTTTAGAACATGAGCTACCATTTTCTTCCAGGTTATTGACTTGGTAATATATCAATGCCAACTTTTTTTGGGTGAGTGTACGATTGGGCTATTCAGACATTGACCTGACTTTAATATTGACCTTCTCCTTGTTTGAACTCATTTCTTCTCCTCCTTAATTGTACATTAGACCTAACAAAACATCTTTAAAATGTGTTCTGTGATCCTTGAGAGTAAAAATACTTCCGTTGTGAGAGCTGACAGTTCATAGCTTCTGCATCCTCTGCATTGGTTATACTGGGCTTCTATCAAGAAGTGCACTATAAATGGTCACAGGACTTAGCAGTTTGCCCTTTTGCATTTTGTCAGTTTGCTCAAGTAGTTAAAACACTTGTCTGCAATACCACTAATCTGAATCCAGTTAAAAATAGAATTACTTAGAGTTCTTTGTGTAGCACTTGAGAATAACTTTAGTGCACAGCTATAAAATACTGTGCTTATACAGTCAACCTATGTATTTCTACAAAGCTGTCAAGGGAAACGCTGATGCACTATCACCAAACATAGACACAGCTGTGGTCCTCTTTAGCCTTTGACACATCTTTCATAGGCACTGGAGTAGATTTTGCAGTATAAAGTGAAGAAGCAATGAATACCTGTTAGCTGGTACACACTTTGAGTATCAAATATCATGTAGCTCTTCAGTGCAATGTAACTGCAGCTGATCATTGAACATACTTACGGCACAGTCACGTATGACACGTGTGTTCCAAAATCAAGCGCTGCATTTTGTTTGCTATGGTAAATACTTCCAGTTCATTAAAAATGGTCTCTTAATTAAGGATGAGATTTTTCCTTTGTAATGCTCTTCAACCACTAAGAGGTATTTTTCCTTCTGAAGTCTTGTAATTCTCAACTCTTTGAAAAGTTATATTTAACAAATAGATTTCTTCCCTCTTCAGTTTTCTTTTTTTTTCTTCCCTATATTTCTCTTGAATTGTCTTGAAATATGCCCTTGAAATTTGCTGTATAACAATTTTATCACATTGAATGTATCTTTTTAAGAAGTGCTAATAAGCTGGAGAATTTGTGAGAGTGACTTGTTCACTTGCAGCGTTCCTTCACTTCAAGTGGATTAAAGTAGCACTGAATTGTTATAAAGCAGGGGTTTCAGTGTGCACCCTGTGGTATTCCAAGCTGGAAAAATCAAGGTAATAAATGTATCCATTTTCAGTGTCTGTAATCTCAGGAACACCAAAGGTTCTGTTATCCTCTATGTTTTTGCGAGAATAGTTTTCCTCTAGGTATGTATGTTTCACCCTTAAAATACATTCAATTTGTCATGGCAATTTCTCAACTTAGTTCACCAATGAAATGCTTCTGTCTGTAGGAGCTATTTGTATGTTAAGTGAACACAAGATAAAGCATTTGAAACATTACTTTTTAGCAGCCTGTTTTCTTCATATAAACGAGCATCTACAGGTCTTACACATTTGTTACTACAGTAGTACACTTGAAATAAGACTCAAGTTTTTTTTTCCTCCCTCTGGTTGACAGGTATGCTAGTAGTGTATTTAAAATATTGATGTGACTTATGCATGAACACCTTCACTTGTTTGGATTTGTTTCTTTATCCATTAATTTCTGTGTTAAAACAACCAAAGCACTCTTTTCACTCTCAGTCAAATCTACATAAATTTTTGTGCCAGCAGTTCAACCAAGTAGTCCATCCATTCAGTTGTCCAGGGAAATGTAGTCCTGAATTTTTCCACAATAAATCACATTTCTTGCTGGAGTACAGCAATTGATTTCATGGATGACAGTAAGAAGTTACTTAATGGACAAAAAACTGTTCTGCTTTCTCTGAACTTACATATCCTCCTATTTATATTTCCCTGTACTGCAGATGACTTTGGATCAGATTCTGAATAATGTAAAAAAGCACTTTGCCCCTTACACAAAAAATAAGTAATTTCCCTTGGGAATTCTCACCATTTGGTAAGAAGAGACTGACAGAAGAGCAAGAAGAAAAAAATATGTGAAAATGGGCATGTGTATGTGCATATATATATATATATGTGTGTGTGTACAGTTTTCTAATGTGAAACTAAAAGTAGTCTTCAGAGTCTGTCGCTAGACAAATCAGAGCACTCCCAAATTCTTGTGTCTTCTACAAGAGAATTTTTGTTTCTGGGCTTTGTGGCGGGCAGCTTGCCTGATTTTGAAATATCTCTTCGAATGACTGTCAAAAATAACTTTCTTTCAAAGCTAGTTTAGCCTTTACTTCAATTTCTTTTGATTTTGTTAGAAGATTTTTCAGAGAAGTACAGATCATGGACTGATCAGCTGATACTTAACAGGAAAGGAAGTTTGTTCTTGACCTATGTTTATTTTTCATAAAGGGGTGTGTCCATTGCTTGGATTTCCAAATATTCACAATAAAGCCTATTTTCTAGATATTTTACTTTTCATTGTTAAATTCATAATTTATAGTGGAGGGGGACGTTTCTTGTTTTTTATTATTTTTGGTGTTTCAGTTTTGGAAAATCTTTGGAATGAAACAGAAAAGTTTCATTTTAAAAGTTCTGTAGAAGGAAGTTAACTGAAAAGGAAGATGGTTTTGAGTGGAAAGAAAGGAATACTGAATAGTTACAGAAATGAGGAAGGCTAAATCTTCTGTAACATTCTGCCTAGAGGGTCATGCCTTTAGAAGATTGTCTTGGATAATGAACTTCATCGTCTTTTTTTTTTTCCCTTTTTACATATATGTAGTGTTTCCAGTCTGAATCTGCTTTTTCTATGCCTTTCATCCACTCTCACAAGATAAATAAATGCTTTTCCTGTGTGAATTGGTAGCCTTGAAGAAAAAGTAGTATGTTACTTTATCAAATATGGAACAGCAGAAGTCTAAAAATGATCTTCTACACCCTTTTCTTGCTTCTTTCTTCAATTCTCTTTGATTGTTTGCAAACAAACTTACTCTCTACTTTACTTGAGAGGGGTTTCACAGAAGTGGAAAGAATTGTCCAGATCTTCAGTTTTCTGGTCAGCTCAAGGTGGGGTGATTGAACCTGGCTCAGCTGAAGTGTCCTGTGGTCTCCCAGGCTATGCTCACAAGAATTCTGCTAAGCCTTACTGAAATCCATCTTTTAAACTGTACATACAGCAGATGTAGCCAGTGTTTATGGCTTTGGAGAACAAGATACAGGCTTCTCTCTAGCCCTGCCTCTCTCTGGGGTGTTAGAGAAACTCTGGGCTTAAGATAGACACTTGTAGGAGGAAGCACTCAGTTTGCTGTTCACACAGCTGTTGCCTGTGTACTCTGGAAAAAATAAAACTGGTAGCTAACCTGTGCATATCTAGTCCAGCCTGGTGTAGTGGGTCAAAAATAGTTGGACAGCTTGCTTGGGTTTTTGTTGTTGTTTGGTTGGGGGTGGGGGCTGTTTGTTTTCAAACCTGTATTGCAACACATTTCACAACACTCCCAAAGACTGCTTTTTGAGAATATTCAGAGATCCTCTGTCACCATACTGCCTCTTTGGAAAACACTGTTATTTAAATTATTCAACCTATTTCTGGCCAAGATAAAAGCAGCAATTGGAAACTCATTTATATTTAACACTAGCTAAAATGTTTTTCTTTGTGGTTTTGATGCATTTAAAACTTCAATTTCCTCTTGCAATGGGCAGTGCTGTCTGTTGCAGACTGCAGGAGTGCAGATGTTAAAATCATGTTATGATGATTCTGCAGTCATTCCTTTCCCTTCAGGAGGTGTCAGAAGAAAGGTTTTCTGGGCAATTTTACTCCCTTGTGCCCAATTGTTTAGACACCTTTATAAGCCTTTATTGTCATGCTCTTTGAACTATTCAAACACACTGGGTTGAGTTTGTAAGAGGTCTTTACCTGCTTAAAGTCCATCTGTTTTGTTGTCTCAAACTGTGGAGTTTATAGCATCCAGCAGAAGAGGGAATGGGAGGCAACAGTGATGCCATGAACTGACCCAGCTGCTTCTTTGCTGATTGATCATGCCAGAGGGGAACTCATGAAATGTGTAATTAAATATTTAATGTATTGCTTTGAAACCTAATTGCTTTAACTATGAATGTCCCTTTTTCTCTCTTTGCAGTCCCTTCTATCACTAGGTAAACACTTTTTGTCCTGCAGCAAATGAAGGCACTTTAATTTCCTGAACAGATCTTTTTCAGGTATGGGGGAAGAATCCTTTGTGATGAAAATATTGCTCTGCTGTGTCATGACTATCCTTAGTACAGAACACAAAGAGGGCAAATTAATTTTAACTGGCAAATTTTGGTCTGGTTTTCCCCAGATTTTGAGTGGAAGTCAAACTGAACTAGAATGACACTCAGACAAGTCATAAGCAGGGTTGTAGCCTTCGCATCTTGCTCTTGGGTCTCTGCCCCTTACCACAACCAATTGCCTGTTGTTCCTGATGTGATGAACCCTTTCTGTCAGTGAATGATGATTTTGCCAGGTTGAATAGCTCTACTCCTCAGAGCAACAATCCCATCTCATTCCTAGTCTCACTGCTCGACCTGTATTTTTCTTTCAAACTCTGTCTGTGGCTCTGGTCTGCTCTATCTCACTCTCCCTTCACCTAGTTTTGGACTGGTAATTCTGCTTTCTCCCTACAGCTTTACATTGATACTCATCTTCTGTTAGAAGTGAGCCTCTTTTCTGGAAAACTTATTTACCATGTTTGAAAATACAGTTTTGCATTGGAACAACAGCAGTGTCTTTCTAAATGCTGCTTAGGTATTTTATAATGTTACTCATTTTTTGGAAAAGGCAAGAAAAAAAGCACTGGAATTGATGTGACTTTTCCCTTTATTTATATTTAGTCAAGGAAGCCTGTACTTTTAATTTGTTCTGTTCCTTAAATGGTTTGAGTAATCAGTTTGATTGCAGAGTTTCTTGGTAAGAAGTTTGAGATGGCTGTATGTAATTTGTGTGGTCATGTGTAGTTCGATCACATATCAGAAAAGCATTTCTAGTTACTTGCTCCTCACATGGACATGATTTTAATACTGAAAGATACAGTCTGTGAAGTAGGGTAATGATTTTTCTTTAAAGATCAGATGATAGCTACAAACTGTAGTGCATTTTTGATATACTGCAGGTATTTATGCTTGTGAAAGAGAAGTGCTTGTTATATATGTCATATGAAAACATTGATGCTGTGCAAGAAGGCAATACAGTAAACTTGTTTTTAATAATTCTGCTGCTACTGTACCACTTGGAAGTTATAGGCAAGTAAGATTTGTATGTGGTGTTTTTCATTTGTTTTGTAGATTGTGTTCTAATATATTGAAGGACAACCAAAATTCTGCTGACCCCAAACTAATTGATAAAATGAGAAGGAGAATAAGTTAAAATACACAAATGATGCTAGAAGTTTAAATACGTTCTTCTGTATATGTTCTTCCCTTATGAATTATCTGTGTTCAGCAGTACTTCCTTGAACCAACTTAGTTTATATGTTGTATCAATGGTACTTGTAAGACCTGGTAAATGCTAACATATTCAACTTCTATATTAGCTAGGGAAACATTGTTTTTTGCAGGAAATAGTATAATAATGTAGCAAAGATAGTAAAATTTTGTGTTTTATTTGGTGAAACATGTTTCTTTCTCTCCTGTCTGTTTCAGATGGCTCATTATTTCTTATAGTTTATTAAGTTTGTATGTGTTGCATTGCTTTGCATATGCAAGGTAGTAAATAGAATTTTATTTGTAAATTGTGAAAAAGAGCAACCTCTCCGTAGAAGATACAGGTAGGTAAAAAACTTATTTTTGGAATCTGTAATATGTAAACACAAGGAAATTTGAGACCAGATGTTTCAATATACATAACTTCCTGTGGAATTTCTAAAATTTCATTTTAAATTTATAATGTAGCTAGTGTACAATGATGGTAAGCAGTTGCAGCGTACTGCTCCTAGATGGTATCATGTGAGATCTTTCCTCATGATTTAGATGTCTCCATTTATGTATAGAGACATGGGTTTAAAAGCCATAGTTTTATTTGCAAACATTNTGATATGCTGTCTGCAAAATTGTCCCTGGACAGAGAAGAGGTGAAAGACACAAGATGAAATGGGAAAAGAAATGTGTTGTGTTGTTTACTGCTGCTAGCTGACAACTGTTTCTTGGTTCACAGGAACCTGTAGTGATACCATACTGGTCTCTTTCTCAGGATACTCTCCCAACAGCATTTTACTTTTTGAAAACTGAAAAAGAGCAGCATAGAAAGTGACACACAGGTATATTTGGTACATTTTAGTGCCATATTTTTCCCTGTTTATCCTGTGTTTAGGTACTCACTACTGTAGTTAAACAGTTAAGATTTTGTTGCTCTAAGACAATCTGCATGGTGCAGTGTTCTGTAAGTACAAAAGGCAATCTCTTCCAAAGCACGCTGCTATTAATAAACCCTAACACAAGATTACTTCTCATGATAACAGCAGCAGCTGGCAAGAATGTTTGCAATTTTAACATATTTACAGCATTGCTACATTCCATCTTGCCTTTCTCCGTTGTTAGTGAAATTTCAGACCGAATTCTTGCCATGAATTTCTTCATGGCCTCGCAGTCTTCCCTTCTTTTGCCTTCCCTTCTCCAAATCCTGTCTACATACCAAGCTGTTGAATAGGTCCTCTACTGTCTACTGTCTGTTCTGTCCACATAGTTTTTATAGATCATCTCTCTTTTCTGTCTCTTTACACCCACAGTGTTCCTTTCCTTTGCCTCTCGGCCTATCCTGCAGACAGTTCTTGGAAGTCCTTTCTGCCCATGCACCACCTTTAAGAAAACAAAGAATTATCTGTAACTGACTCTATTTCCCAAGAGAAAAGCCATCATGCTAAAAAAAAAAAATTACAACTTCCACAACATCTATCACTTGATTTTCAAAATACATGTGTTTAGCTTTAAGTATGATAAATTCAGTATTAAAATACTACATGTCAATCAATTTCGACTGCTTACCTTTGCTTTGTTATCTCCAGGTAGATGATAAACTCTCATAGTTTGGTTCTCTTTGGTTCTATTCTCTAATTCTCTTTTCTTGAATAGCATTCAGAATAAATGCTTGTGCACCTTTTTTTTTCGGGGGGAATGTTTTTATTTTAAACAATAATAAGCTTATGTTCATTTAATTTATTAGACATGTATGCTTGCCACTTATTTGCAGTTTCTGTTCACAGTGATGCAAGAAATAGGTAACAGAGAAAAAACTAACAATACAAATTATAGAAATAAGACTGCATCATCCCATTAACCTATGGCAGGTTCTGTGGTGTCTGTGCTATTTCTGACTGAGATTCATCTAATGGTATAAAATTGCTTCTCATACAAATGGTTAGTTTTCTCATCATGTTTGAAATGTCATTATGTGTTGAGGTCACTTTGCACTGTGAAAATTTGACACTAATTGCAATTAATATCCAGATTTATTAAGGGCACATACATAGCAGTGCTTCTTCACTTTAGAAAGAAAATGAGTTGGAATAGCAGTAGCTAATTTGATCGGTGCCTAATTAGTATGAATATTACATGGATTAAAATTGAAAAAGTAGATTGATTTGGGGGGTTTGTTTCTTGATTTTTTTAGAGACACACCATGCCCCTCCCCATATGGGTTAGAGAACATTTGTAGCAATTTTGTTGGGATTATTCCATTCAATTGTCAGATTAATTTGCTGTATGTCAGTTTCTGAGCTTCTTATCCCCTTCCCTCTTCTTGTTGCATAAAGAGCTGGTCATCATGGGAGTAAACTTAAGTGAGTTGTAGCCATTCCCTCCCAGAAGAAGAAGGAGGCAGCTTGAGCTGCTTGGTTCTGGGCTGTGTGAGTGATCGTGGGTGTCCGTGAGATCTGTTGGCACGGCTCAAGCAGCTTTCCAAAAGGCCTGTGTCTGTGCTGCCTTACTGAGAGGAATTTCTTTGGAGCATCTGGTTAACATGGATCGCTTTCTGGCACCACCTCAGTTAATTGCATCTGCTCAACCTGTCTTCCTCGGTTTGTCTTGTGCATTCCCATGAAGGGTTGTATCCAGATGCAGCTGTCTTGCAGGCGCAGCACTAAGCCCTGCGCCAGTCTTGAGATTTCTGGGAAGGCATCCAAACTTCTTGAGTGGGTGAAGAGGAAATAGTTTCCTGTTCTGAAGTACTGGCCCATTTTAATTTGAGCACACAAGTGAATGTTTTAAATGTCCATAAATACTGCGTATTTGTCCGTTTATGGCCATGTTTAGCAGGTCCGGCCTTACTTTTCCTGATTTAGGAAGAGCTCATATCAGAAGTGACCTGTTCTTTCTGGTGTATGGAGAAAGTAAATGCTTCAAGACATCCAAGACATCCTCAGGGAATTAATTAATTCCTTGAAAACATGCCAGTGAGGAGAGGTGGATGTGCAAACCTTCATGCCCCCTGCCCAAGTTTTTCTCTTTCTCCTTTCCTCATACAGAGGGAAACCTGCAGTAAAAATTCTCACTAGTCATTGAAGTGGAAAAATATTAAAACCTGTAATTTGCACCTCTAGAGTGTCTTACTGACTTGTGGGACCTAATTTATGGAAACAAGTAGCATTGGCAGCCTCTTGCAGTGGACACACTGACCATGTGAATTCATAATCACTGAAAATTTTCAGCTTATTCTTTGGGCTTCAGTAGACAATTTATGTCCCCCTGGGGTTATACATAGTTACCCAGTCATAATAGGTGCTGCAAGTCTCATAAAACTAATCTTTCAAGAGACATCTGTGTTTCTTTCCTCTCAGCATATTCTGTCTTTTATGTATGTATGTTCACAGAAAAATTGAAACATGTTATTTAGTAATTGGCCCTAAGGCCTTGTATTTTCTCGGTGATTTTAAGATTTGTAATTCAAATTTGCACTCCTTAAGCATGAACAATGTTAGTGAGCAAAAAACCTTTAAATTGAACTGTCGTCTCTCTGAAGTAACTAATCTTTGTGATATAAACACAAAAATGTCTTTTTTTACCTAGTGTAACAACTGTGTGCATAATGTACAGTATTTGTATATTAATGTATTTGGAAGAAGGTAAATAAAATCTTTTTTACAAAGGTACTCGTATTGACACAAACCTCAGTGGGGTGAAACATATGATAATTATTGAAAAATAAAGAAGTATATTATGTAGTAGTTTTGAATGTAGTTTAAACTTTTCCACTTCAATTTTCATTTCAGATTGCCTGTATCTTAGAGTTTTTCTTCTTTTTTGCTTATCCTTGAAGCAAAGAAGAGCCATGAAGTCAAGACACCTATTTGTGCATTTTCATGCAAGCAGCTCCTTGCTGTGAGTCAACATGAGGCACATGCTTTTTTTTTTTTTTTTTTCTTGGTCCATCTTCTGATCTCTCTTTACTAGGAGTTTTTAATTCTGTACAGGGTTTTGAGAAATAGCTCATGTTTTTATAGTATGTTTTTAATGTATGGGGAATGAATTTAGAATCCTGAGACTAAACTGTTGAAAATGTAAAGAAGAATTGCCTTTGCTTTTTTCTTTTTAAGCTTACTAGGAGAGTGTAAAGAGGACATAAAATACATGTTGTCGTTGAAGGATCAGTGTGCCAGGTATTGGATATGGTGTTCCAAAGCATGTAATGACATGGATCACAAAGATGTTGCCCTATTAAAAACCTAATATATGCAACCATCTTTGTATTTCTAAAAGAATGTCAGTTGCTACTAAGAAATATGCTAAAAACCTTTCTGAACTTGTGAATTCCTTTGACAGTGCTTGTGAACTTCAAGGTCTATTTTTAAAATACAAAATACAATATATAATTTTCATTCTGTAGCACACAGTATTATAGCTGGTAGGCAGTTGTTTCCTTTCTTCTTCCATTCAGAACTGGGGAGTCATAGCATCTCATTATCTAATACTACTTAATAATAGTCCTCAGAATGCATACACAGATACAGATGCTCTTCTTTCAAGGAGAGTTTCAAGATTTCCTTTTAGCTTCTTGCCAATAAGTAGCATCAGTGCTGCTTCATAAGACTTTCCGACATTAGGTGTATCTGTCAGAGACATATCAAAAACCATATCAAAGGTTTTATCTGGCCTCTTTTAGGTATGCCTTCATTAATGGTTTTCACAAATAGACAAATTGGTACATTTGCTGCTATTATCCAGCAGGAAAAACCTTAAGTTGGTGTTTTAAATTATTTTTTCTTTCCATCTATATTATCTTATATTCTGACTTTAAAGTAATCAGGATTTTTTATATATATAAACAAGAGCTCATGTTTAATAGGAAAAATACTAAATGGGAAAAACCTTGCATGTTGTCTTATAATGCATTATAAATAAGGAAGCTTGATTTTTACTTCAGTCCTTTGCCCCTCATGTCTTGAAAATAATGAAATAAAAAATTCTCCCAACTTACCTTCTGTGTGCATTTTCTGTTCTGTGCACACAAAAGGGGAGACAAGAACCAAGATATAGTTGTAAACAGTAGCTTCATAAACAAATCTGGAAATGGAGGTAATCTTGCCTTATGTCCTTATTTTCCTGTTTCTTTCACCTTATGGCTGCTGTCATGGTCTCCAAACTTGGAAACAGCTGCTGCTATGAAATCCTTTCCTTGTTTGACTTGGAAAACAGGAGTGGATTTTTTTCTGTTAAACTGAAATGGAAAAAATACTTATGTTGCATGTGGCCATGTGTCTGATTGCAGAAAGTTAGAATTTGGAGGTCTCTGAGGTAGTAACACACTGTTTCAAGAACTGGACATGTGGGATGTTCAGACTCATCCCTGGTCGAGAATGCATCTAGCATCAAGACAAAAGCAGCTGAGAGCCCACCACTACATTTAAAGTGTAAAATGTGTTTTCTTTCTTCATTTATGAATGAGAATGTTTGTGCTTCAATTTACAGCCATGTTTATTTTCATTAAAATACAAAAATCTCTGAATCTGACTGTTGCCTGAAAGTAAAAATCAAAGTGGTCAGGAGCATTTGATAGATTACTCTAAATAATTGGAGAGGTTTGTCTTCTACAAATGCAGCCTGAGCTGTGCTTCTGTGGTCTTAATGCAGTGATCTAGTTTCTTTACAGCGGTTGCTTGAAGGAAATGGCTTTTTCTGCTTCTCTGGTGATGCTTCAAATTTCAGAGGCTGTTTAGCAATATTGTATTTATCACAGGGTGGAGGAACCCGTGCAGTGCCACTTCGGTCCCAAGCTTGAGTCTTAGATGTATCATTGCTTGGTTGGCTACGAATGACATGAGATATACAGAAAGTGAGACTGACAAAAGGTGGAACAGAAAAATGAGTTGCTACAGTACCAAGCAGCCAGAGCTGTACTGCTAAAAATGTGATTGTTTCTGTATATGTATGTCAGCAAAATAGAATATCTTCGTGGTGGTAGAAGGTATTGAAGTATTTTTTTAGTACTCCCAGGGTGATAGTCCCAGCTGACAAGAACTTTACATCAGTTTTAAAAGTGGCACTGTGCATTATACAGTGAAGTCTCTGGAACAGGAATATATTCTTGAGAAAGAATATATCATGACTTGAGAATACATTCATTTCTTATAAAGAAGACCTGACATCAAGTGTTGGAGAGGCAAACTATGCCATAGTGCCTTTTTTGAGTCTTGTTTTACACCTTGCTTGCAGAGTCAAAGCTGGATTATTTGCACTTTATAGAGGTCTGACCTCTAGATGCCATTAGTAGGATAGATATGCAACCCTTGTACTTAATCAAAAACCTTTCAATTAACCCAGTACTGAAACTGTTTGTCACAGCCTCTTTAATAGAGGAGAAACCCCTGAAGATGTCATGGTGGTCCCCTTGAGATCCAGGTTTACTTCATAGCTCAGAATGTGTTTTAAGGGAAAGATACTGTGGTGAGAGACACTTGTGTAAAAAAAATTGTAGCCAGAGGGAAAAATAAAACACATAAAATTTATAATTGCCCAGATAATGTCAGTCACTGTAATAAGTAATTTTCAAGATTTATTATGAAACAACTTCAAACTTGTCTTTTAAGTCCCCTTGTTTCTACTTGCAGGTAGTCAGAAGAGGAAAGCTTTAATTTTGTTTCCCCATTGTTACTTGAGAATTCTTTGGATGTTATCTTCATGGCTGTGGGAAAATGATTTTTTGCTATACCTAGTATGCCATTATTTATCACTTTTTAAAATTAAAAACTACTTCTTGTAGCAGTTATTCAGCAAGGGGTTGCCCTACCCTGACCTTGGTTAAGAAGCTGTGTAATATGTCCTTGTAAAGCAGCATGGTGTATGTGTAAACTCACAAAGACGCAGCAATAATAACGCAGGAAAATCTGATGGGGGATGCTGTAAGTTCAAAAAAACAGGAAATCACCTGTAAACTTCCTTTTTTGCTATTTTTTGAGGGCATGCAAATTGCACTGAGGTTTGAAGTTCCTCTGCATAAATTTCCAAAACACATAATTCAGAAAAATGCTTTGCACCCTTTTTCATAAGTGTTGATAGGCCAACTTAATTTTTCTCTTCCTCCTTGATAAGGTTGTGCTTGTATGCAGGAGATTTGAATAGCCTGGTCGACATGGGTTTAGTCCATGAGAAAATTAAGTTATGATCAGACTCTGTTAAGCTAGGTGGGTTTTTTAGCCTCACCCAGAGGAACATCTGTGATGTTCTTGTGAACATGTCTAAAATGTCCCATGGATTTAACGAAGGGCACCTAGAAGTAAGAACTCAGATATGTCATTTATTTAGACTTACCATACCTGTGAAATGGACAGAATACATTTAGATTATTTTATAAGTAAAAGAATTTTGTAGTGCACTTTTTCTACTTAAGACTGTACTGATCATATATACTATACGAACATTTGTAACTTCGCACACATTTGAGCATAATTTTTTTTAAATTGCCAATTTTACCACTCCGCTTCTTGAAAAAAATGTTTTTGGCCTCTGAAATGTAATGGTTTGCTTTTTCTTTAATAGTTAATAGTAAAATTTTGGATCACAATGGTATTGAGTAAGGTCCTTGTCATCTTGTATTTCATTTATGCTAATTTGTCATACTGTAGGAATGGGTAGGAGGAACAGCAAGTTCTTGTCTTGGCTTGAGAGAGGTTTCAGAATGCATGTGCTGATACACTGAGAGATTTGCCTCATGGAGATATGGAACACCTTTTTTTATTCAATCTGAAGTTCCTGAATGACATTCTAGTTAATACTACCAAAAATAAAACCCTACACATCTATCAGAGCAACACATTTAGCATTAAATGACAAGCAAAATAGCAATTGAATTTTAAATTAGAAGAAACAGGATGCTTGGGGGTAAAAACTGTATTATTTAAAAAGTTGAGGGCATTTATAAGATGTATGAAGTAGCTTAGATACTCATAAATAATTTCTCTTGCCATTAAGAGTTGATTCTGATAGACACTTTGTTTTTCCATTCTTAGATAAAACTTTGTGTCTTGGCTAAGTATATGCATTTTAGTATTTCTTTTTCTTTCCAGAGAAATGTTATCTGAATTGGTTTTGTTCATCAGTTCTCATCTACTGTGTAACCAAGGTGGAAAATTTATACCTCTTTAAAATGGGAATGTCTAACATGCATATCAAGGGAAAAACAGGTTTTCCCACTAAAGGAAGAATTTGATTTTGTTCTGTTTTTTCTCCATTGTGTGTATGTTTTATTGGGAGAGCAAGGGGCTATCCTATAGAAAAAATTAGGAAACTTCTAGTTGAATATAATTGCTATGTTAATATTCAGTGATTCTTTAATTGTGGTTTTGTTTTGTTGATTTTTGTTTGTTTGTTTGTTTTTAGGTTTGTGGGGTTTTTTTACATCATGCAGCTTGTGAGCTTGTGGTGTTGTTTCTGTAGTGGACATGAAGGGGCAGTGTAGTGCTGTCGATAAATCTTCCTCTGTGTTCATCTTTTCAATCTCTTGTGGAATATCATGTTTAAAATGTGATTATTTTATTGGTTGTGTATATGTGCATTACTTGTATGATAATTCTTTTAAAGAAATATTCTAGAAATATCAATACAGTTAAGAACATTGTTGTTTAAAATGAGTCACTGTTTTCTCCTTGACACTCTTTATACTCATGAATATAGATATGATTCAGTGTTTTTTTTTAAGACTGTTAGTGTTTAAAGGCTTCCACATGGTAAAAGCACATGAAGATTATGGATGTGTGCTAGGAAAGTAGAGCTAGACTTGAAATATAAAAAGGTATCAACAAAGCAACTTCGATGCGATTTTTGCTTGATTGGTATTTTTCACTTTGAGTATTAAAGTACATTTGAAGTACTTATTCCTTGTGAATGGGACATTCTATATGAATTAATTGACAGAACTGAAATATTGAGGATGCCTGATCTATTTGTACCCAGTAGAATAAGTTGGTATCCAAAGGAGGCTTTCTGTCAACATC
>WEIU01019889.1:116116-144764 GCA_013389925.1 Aegithalos caudatus | reverse complement strand
AACAGGCAACATTCACTCCAGCCTTCTCTTAGGATTTTTGGTTGTTGTAGTTGGTGTTTTGTCCAAATGCGAGAATAATGAAGATTTTAAGGCTAAACTTCAAAAATGACTGAGTGTATCTCTGCCAGCTTCAGTGACAAACTTTATCTTGCATATTTTTGAATATTTTATGGTGGGTTGTTGGGTTTTCTCATAGACAACTTCAGGTTTGTTTCTGTGAATATTTAATTTTGTTTCAAAGTCATAAAATACAGAGTTTTAGAAAATTTTATATGAAACGTGAAAAAAATCTTTCACCATTCCAGTTTAAATCTTCTAAAATAAATGGGTCTTTCCTTATTCATTGGTGCTGTTTTAGTACCCCAGGACAATAGTCTGAAAAGCTAAGTAATGATACTGAGTAGCTCAGGCTCCTTTGAAGGTACCAAGGCATAACCGGGGTATATGTGAGATAGCAAGTAGCCCTTCTGTAGTATCATATTCTTTCCTCCTGGAGTGCTGATGAGCTGAAGAAATACGTGTTCCTGGAAAGAACAAAAGTAATTCTGGCAGTTAATTTTTGCATTGGTTCAAGTATTGTACCTTCTCTCATAATAAACCACTTTAATTTGCTTAGTGTTTTTAAGCTAACACCTTTCATCCTGGTGCATATTAAACAATTCACAGAGCAGTATTAAAATAAGAACTGAGTGATATTTGTGCTAAGTTTTAAGTGCAGAAAATTATGGGAATCACTGATAATTTTAATGACTAATAATAAGTATATAAACTGAATACTGACACTTCTTAGCCAGTAATTTATGATTAATTAATTATTAGGTAACATTTTATACATCTCTGTATGCTGAATATATCTGTTACGTATTTTTTCTTTCGATAAAGTTTTTACGAGTTCTTTAAGGTGCTTAAAAGATGAAAAGTATCTTTAATGTGTGCTAGAATTCTCCAGGAAAGATCAAAGTACATGTTCTTTAACCTAAATTCAATAGATTTGACTTACATTAAAATTTGAAATTAGGTAGAGACTTCCAGTGAATGTCAATAGTGGGGTTTTTCTTCTATTTATTACAAGGTCATGATAGGCATGAGCAATAAAAATATCATCTGTGAATACCATTGTATAGCTGTATGACAAGCTCATTCATGCCCTGAGAAAATTGCTTTCCCTTTTTGTTTTTGTTTATTCTGTGATCACCAGTGAAAAGAAACCAGTAACATAGATGATTTGTTCTGTTTAACTCTCTAAGTGCAATGTATAAAGGTTAAAAGATTGTTTGCTTTCTTAGGAGCTTCATTATGATGACCTTAGGAGTAAGTATGCTTTTTTCGCCCAGACAGAAGGCTCCATTCTTTATTACTTTTAGAAACAATGTAGTATTTTTATTGCAGTATGTCTTAGTGGATGAATCTTTTAAAAACATCTTACTAGACTTGCTTGTCTCTAAAGACAAATGTTAGAATGCTGAGGGATTGGAACAGTAAGGCTTTTTAATTAGGAATTTAAAACCCCCCAAACCCTACGTATCACACTTTTGACAGAGCACTTGCTTGGGCAGTGTCAATACACCATCTTTTCCCATGTTTTTCTTTGAAAGTGTTAGGCTCCAATTCTTCAAAAGCAGCAGTAGCGTGCTAGATGCCATTGGGAAATTGCAAACAAGAAAAAGAGTCCTGTATTTTCACATCAGCTTTATGTATCAAAACTGCATGCATCTTTCACATCTGCTAGAAGACAGATGTGTGTAATTTCAAGTGCAAAAGTGCATGTGCCATATTAAGACTTTATGCAAACAGCGTATATCAAATTAGCTACTTGTATAAACAAATACTCAACTCCATGCCTTGTATGCATGTCAGCTGAATGCAGTTATACACAAATTTTCTTAAAAGCGGGTGTCATTTATGCTCACTGCTTAAAAAGCTTGTCAGTGTCTGGAGGGTAGCGTGACTGTTGTCAACATTTAAAAAAAGTCTTAAAAAATGGATAGACTGAGAGGGCTATTGTGCAAAAAGTTAATAGATAGTATGGTTTTTGTTGGTCACACATGCTGAAAGTACCAGAGACTGAAGTAGGAGAGTGTGTTCCTGTTCTTAAGGACTTTCCCCACCCCCAGCCAATGAAGAGATTTCTTAATGAATGGAAAACTTTCATTAACAAGTTGCCTCCTTTAAAAACTAAGTGAACTTGCAAATGATCAGAATAGCATTTGGCATATCATTAGTACAGGACGAGTAAGCCTTAGAAAATTTGAAGAATTGGTTCATGCAGTTTCAACAAAAGTACTTTAGAATTTGGGCTTTTCTTTGGTAGCCTGTGCCCCTTTGGTCGCTTTTCATTTTCTTGCTATCTGTGTAGACCCTTTACATTTTTTCCAAACCTCCCCCCACCCCGTTCAATAGCTAATCTGCTAAATTCATGCTACAACTGCCTCATTGAGTGGCTGCGTTGTTCTGCCCGCTTCGTACCAGCTTTGTTACTGTGCAGTATTTTTCAGCTGTTTGTGCTCATTACCATACAGCTGGTATTTAGAGGAGAGAGGGAAGCAGGCAGAAGCTTTACTGTCTGGGAGTATAAGAAGCTCTTTTGCAAATGGGGTACTGGCAGATGGGGCATGTGTTTAAACGGGTTTTGCTGATAAGAGACTGCATTAAAAATCATTCTGAGAAAGTCTAAGGTCAGCCCCATGAATTCAGAACTTGAGAGGTATTCAGCTTTTGGAAGACCTTTATAGAATATTAATTAACCCAGGTCCATGAAAGTGACAAATTGATTGTTTGCAAAAATGTTAGATACTATGCTGCTGCCCCCACTTTATGGTTCATTTCCTTCAGCATCTCCTAATTTGGTTTGTGGGCTTTTCAAAAAATCATAGGATTGTATATGCTGTGTTCATGATCAAGGCTGTTGCCAAAACAAATGAGTGAACCAACAGTAAAATCCCAGACCTTATGAAAGGAAAAATAATTTTCCTTTTGATGTTGTGACTGAACTTTGCATTATGTACAATTACATAAATCTTTGCCAGAAGCCAACCCTTTATATGCACGTGGAAATTCATTCTCTTGCGAGCAGAATGAGTAGCACTGCACTGGTTGAGAGATGATATGAAGAGATAATTGAAAAAAGTTGGTGTCTAGAGCCAGTACATCTTCTATTGGATCTATTGCTGTAACTGAGGAGGGAGAAGAAGCTTTTAGGGTCCTGAGACTGCTCTTCCAGGCCTGCAATGCAAGCCAGAAATTATGAGGCTAAGTGCAAGCTGGGAACAGGTGTTCTGCATTTAGACATACAAGTTAATCATTTACTGTCTGAAATACAAGGTAATTGGTGTGTGCTAGCACAGCTCTGTGTGAGTCTAGTGCATGGCCCTTGTAACAGGATCATCATATTCCTGGTTTCCTTCTGGAATTTGGTGCATTTTGGCATTGCTCTGAACCTCTTGGGATTCCCAGAGTGACTAAGCAATCACCTGGCACAGATGGAGTGCTCTGGCAGCTGATGAAGGACAGAAACACTGGTGGGTTAACATTTCTCAGACTACGCACACAGTATCTCATCCTCCCAGTCCTAATCCTCCACGAAAAGCTACAGAATGCTTTACAAAACATTGAGCCTGGGACAATAAAACCATAGAGTCAATAGAGCTATTGATTTCATGGGATGCTATAATCTTGGGGTTCTTTCCCCTTGTTATACCTCTTTCTTTCCCACTGGAAACAAACTCCTCCTTCATTATTAACACTGCCCTTTCTGCTCAGTGGGAACCAGCAAGTCTCAGATGTGTACCACACCAGGTATACCTGGAACCTTATCAGCTCAACATTTTGGTCTCCTCCTCTTCCCCCATCCCAGCTGTATTATTTGGGATAGTGAAAGATTGTGCCACTACCCATAAACCTTCCTTTACTGATAGTAAGGACGTGTGCTGTATTTGTAGATGTTGGTCCTCCAGCACATCAAACAACTGTAGTGTATAAAGCCAGTGCCTGTCAGTGAGAAGATGAGCTCTTACTCCAGACCAGTTAACAGATGTATGTATAATTTAAGCCACATTTTTATATTCTTGAGAGAAGAAATCAGGATGCTTCTTATCTACTTAACTATTGACCAGTTTTATTTCAAGAATAGTTAGCAAACATCAAGGGACTTTAAAGAAGAGCATTGTTTGGCTGCAAAATTCCATTGCTTTTCTAGTGTGAGCTAACACTTGGAAAATGTGATATGAAGCATTCTGCTTTTAATAAGTTAGTGATCACATTCAAAATTACCTTGAGAACATTGAAGATTTATGCACAGCTTTATATGAGTTTTGAGTTGCGAGTGAAGTGCTGTTCATTGGTTAGCTTCCACATCTGAAGCGCATTCGTTCTGTGTTCATCAAGAGCAAAGTGGGGAATTCTCTGACTGCAACTTGTTCAAGCTCTTTAAATCAAATAGATTTATTAAAGGTTTTGATGTGTATTGAAGTACAGCAAAAAAAAGGAAAGTAATGGCCAAAGTAAGACCCTGTTGTGCTAGATGCTGCAGGAAGGATAGTTCCCCTCCACCCCCTGAGTTTACAAACTCTAGCACTTTGCTTTCACAGATGTCTTCAAATGCAGTTATATGAAAGTACAAGAAGAGGTTATGAACAGCTGCCATCTTCTGAATTCAGCTGTGCTTCCTGAAGGCTTTATTTGCACACCTCTGCCTCCAGCTCACCTTCCTGCTTTCTCCCTCTTTTTCCAGTACTGTCTAGAAGTCTGCCAGAAATTATTTCCTTCCTTCATCTTTGCTGGCAAATGGATCCTGTAAATGATCTAACTTGCTTCAGGCAAAGTTAGTTAAGTTTAAAAGGCTATCAAAAGTGATTTAAGCTACCTGGAAAATGTTTTGCATGAAGGAGATGAAAGAGCAGCAGAGCTCTAAGGTCAGTAACCTCTTGCAGAAAGGTGGTAGAATACCCAGGGGTTAAACATCTTTAACTGGCCAAGTGAACATGTACCTGTGGTGCATGAAGAGCAGATGTAAGAGCTGCTGTCACTGTAAAGGCCCTCCTGCAACTGCCTGTGCTAGTATCACTACTTTGATTAAAAATCACTTGCTGGAGGTTGTAGACAGACATTCTCTTGGCTAAAATCCATGCCACTGGAACCCTCCCTCTCCCCCAGGCAGGTTCCTATTGCCCCGTTGGTGGCAATTATGGCCTCACTGGAGCCAGCAGAGCTCCCACACTGGCTGTGGAGCAATCAGCCAGAAAAGCTTAGCCAATTTAAATGGGTGATTTCCACTAACCCAGCTAATTTCACATAAAGTGGATTTATGGTTCCTTTGGTTCTGCTGTGGGGACAGTAGCATCTTCTTTCTGTTGGCACAGCTAAACATGGGGGAGCCACGGCACAAATGCTGTGTGGTGTCTGGGTGTGACAAATGGGCAGCTCCCTGAGTAAGGACCCCACTCAGCACTGTGCCCAAACCTGTGGCTTCAGTTTAGGTTTCCTGTGAAGTGGTTTGGTGAGCAGAGATGAACAAAAGGGTGTGTGAGTGTATTTCAGAAGTCCCTTTAGCTAAATTAAGAAGTACAACTGTAAATTAATGAGGCCGTTTGTTCTTGAATAGCAGAAAGCACTGGGTACTTTTGAGTCTGTGGATAGGTGGTAACCCAGAACTTTATCATCTAAGTCTGGACATTTTTAAGTATCATGTAACTTCAGTGTTAAGTTGAATTAAGTTTATGTATAAAACCAATTCAGTGGGAGTATTTGGATGGTAAATAATTAAGCTTTTGCTGCAAAAGAAGTCAGAATGCATAGATAAGGGTTTTTTTGTATTAAATACAAAATTATTAAATTCATGGTACAAGTTAGAATCTCCCAGATCTATGAGGTCATCTTTGTGGTAGGGAATCTCAAATGACTGGGATTTGTGAAAAGCAAATTACATTTTAAAGTCTGAGAACTACCTCTGAAAACCTTTTCTATGTTTCCACCTTAAATATTTTGAAAAATGTACAGAATTCCTTTGCATTGTAATTCTTATAGGTGTATTGTTTGTATTTTCCACATTATTTAAAACATCATGCATGCAAAAACTACTGTATTACCTAATGGCTAATAATTGTTTGGTGCTCAGAACAGATGCACAGGTTGGAATGGACTCAGAGACCTCCAGCTATCTGTCTTTGCCTGTTACACTGTCTACACAGGAGTTTTGTCTGTGGTAGGATCTAAAGTGCCGATAAGGTAATAGATGCAGTAAAAGCTACAAGAAATTTTCCTAATAAGCAGATGGAAAGCAGGCACCACTGTGGATGAAATAGAATTAATCTCCATCCAAAACCTCATCCCACTAAAAATATTTTATACTGATTTGTTTCAGAAAAGTTCATGATAAAACCTTCAGTGAACTGGAAACTGGACAAATCAGTGTAATGAGCAATCAGCATCTGAAGCAACTGACTGGCAATGAGAGCACATCAAAGACAGTTTTCAGAGAAAGGATGGAAATTACTGAAACCTCACAGTTGTGGCTCTGTCGTTGTCATGATGGGGTCCTGGATCTCCTGTATTGGATGCTTCATTGTGTTTGCAACCCATGGGCAAAACATAATTGTTCCTTTCTGACAACAGAGAATGTCCTCTTGAAGTTTTTTGCTTTTGTGAAAAGATTTTCTGCTTCTCTAGTAAAAGACTGGCTTTTAGCTCAGTTTTTCTGTTGGGAATATTTTTGCTTTGTAGGACTTTGCTGACAAGCCTTCAGTGTTGAGCTTTGGATGAATCATCCCAACCAGTTTAAAAGTTATCCAGTTTAAAAAAAATAATAAAAAAAAAATGCATCAGTCCTGGAGCCTATTTAAACAGCTGTATTTTAAGCTCAAGAGCTCAGTGAAGCTTCAAGAGGAAGCATTTTTGATGCCTAATATTAATTAGGAAACATTCTCCAAAAAAATGAGGCAAATTAAAATAGTTAGGAAATTGTTGTGGGGTTGGCCCTTCATGTGTATTGTTGATACACAAGCATAAGGAGGCATAATGGCAGGTGGAAATACCATAAGGCAAGATGCACCTGCAATAGCATAAAGGTCCTGAAGGAAGGTGGTTAGTAGCTTTATTTACCAGCCTTTCAGCAATCCACTTCGCTGGCATATGCCTTTTTCTAGTTTTACATTGGTGCCACTCTCTTCAGTTTCACTCACTGAGTTACCAAGTAGCTGTCTGTAAGTTTGTTTAAATCAAGTTCTTGGATGTTATTTCATATATTATGTAAAGCTGTGCAGAAGTCACAAATGCTGTATTTTTATCTTGCTTCAGATCTTGAATGATCCCTGGAAGTATTCAGGTTGTGTTTAGGTTACAAAGGATCTTATGTAAAAATTCGGAATGGAATTATACAGCATGTTACTATAAATTCTCTTCAGGAAGTCTTTTAGTGTAATCCCAACCCATCTACTGTTCTCTTAGTGTGTATGACTAGTGGCTGTTAAAGTCACTTCTGTTGTTCCCTCCTACATTTGGTTTTGGGTGGGAAAGTCCTGATTCACATTAGTTTTGAACACATATGAATGGAAAGCTGAAGCAAATGGATGTATTTTTTCAGCCTGTTATGGTTTCCAGTCAGTGGGGTGGATATACAGTGTCAGAGAAGTCAGCCTGAAGGCCTCCACTGAAAGAGAAAACCACGGTGAATGAGTTGTTCTCTGAGAATAATGTCAGTAAAAGAACTGAAAATGGCCTTAATTCAAAATAGGAATTGCAAAGAAACAAATACCCTATCCCCTCTGAAGACAATATGAGAAATACAAAGATATCCCCCATTTGGGAAATAGACAGACAAATTATTATGATGGATGTCAGCTGCAAATAATAGAAAGCACTTATTCTGGTCCACGTGAGTTTAGGCACTGTGTACCAGGAAGAGTGAGAGTACAGCCTCTGTTGGCTGCAAGCAGGGAGACACTGAGGTCTTGAAACCGTGACTAATAGATTTATTCTGGTTAGCTGAAAACATCATCTGATGGGGAGTTTATTAGTAATAGCCATCATGGGTTCAGCTATTTCCAAGGTAGAAAGATTGGTACCGTTCTCTTGGTGACAGAAATTTCCCGTTGCAGCGTGTGCTCTAATGAGAAATGTACATCAGACAGCATGGTTTACCAGGCAGAAATTGAATTTTGGGGTGACACCTGATCTGTGGGTACCCATCCTCCCTGATAATTCACTCAACAGGCTGCTGGTCGACCTTTTTATGTTGAGGGAATGGAGAAAGGGCAACAATAAGATTAATAATATTATTATTTGGTCTCCCTACTTGTCAGGATTTAAGAGAGAGGTGTCTCACAAAGCTGGCAATAATGTAGGTGCAATATGTCATTTTTCAGAACAGGACTAACAGCTTCTATTCAGGCTGATGAAGATGGTGGCGAACTAGCTTCATGATTCTGCCTCACCAATCAGATCTGTTATTTCAAGGTTCTTTTCGGTGCCATCAGATTCAAAACGATGATTAACTTTTGGACCTGCAAATGCTTTTTTACCTACACTTGGGGAATACAAAAAATTGCTCAATTAATTTGCAGTAGGTTCTTTCAGAAGGGATGTAAGAAGTCAAATTTCTTCACTTGTGTATTTCTCAACAAAAGTCAGGATGGATGCTTTTGGAAATCTTAATGTGAACCTTGTTTTCATTTTTCCCTCTGTGAGGACCAGTACAACAGTAGGACTGCGTTCAGTACTTCCAGCACAGCACCAGTTGATTCTCTGTGGGAGTTGTCATGTTTGTTATCCATTAAAGCAGACCCCTTAATAGCTCCTATCACTGCCAGGCAAGCTTTAGAAGTTCAGAGTGTCTCTTATGAGACTTGGTATTACACATCTAATTCAGACAAGTATGTCTCGCAATCACTATTGCATTGTTTCCAAAGAAAATACAAGAATTATCCTTTCCTCTCTGACGCATCAAAGCCCAGCTCATAGGAGAGTTAAATCTCCTGGCAAGAAGGTTGTGGTAAGATTTGCTATTCAGCTCTGCAACAGCCAGTGTGCAAAAGCTGACTAAATACCCTTGGATTGGCTGTCAACATTTTGCTGTGCATTCTTGACAGGCGTCTTCTCTCTGATGTGTTCCCTCTACAAGGGGAACTGCTTCAGTTGTGTACAGTATTTACGATACTTTTGGTTGTCGAAACTGAGTGATCCTTTTTTCTATGGTAGGTAGGAAGAACTACTTTTGTCACCATCTGTAGACAGTAGGATGAGTAAAAAAGGATCCTCTTTTGAGTAACAAGTTTCCACATGTAACAAGTCTCATTGTAAAAAAGAGGGTTCATCCAAAATACAGAGAGAAATCAAAAGTTTGGTTCTGTTTTGTGTCAAGATATCTGTGCTATGAAAAATAAGTGGGGGAATTTTAGCCTTCAGGTTAGGATATAATTAACCTTGCCTGTAGAAACTGCCACATGGTGGGAGTTCCAGAGAGCAGGACGAATGTCTTTGGTGCCAGGTCTGCTTTGCCTGTAGTTTCCATCCTCCATCTGGCATTGACAGCACCACCTGCGGTAGGAAGGTGGAAGCAGGACCACCCCAGTCGCCTGTGGCTGTTTTTTCCATTGGTATTGGACAGACCTCAGAGCTTGGAGGCCTGAGCTTTGGCCTGTGAAGGGTAGAAGTTTTGAGGCCAAACCAGAGGTTATGCAGTTTCTTTTCCCAAAAGGGAGGTCTTTTTTCCTATTTTAGTTTAAGCAGAGTTGAAACCACAGGGAAGAACACAGTCTGCTGTCTTCTGTCCCCCTTGTAGTGGTGACATATGATGTTGGCCAGAGATTTGTTTTGTGGTGAGAGCCAGTAAATTAAAAAAAAGTTTATTCTCTGGAAGTGTATTCAAGATATGAAGCCATATTTTTAAGAGCAAAAATACCTTTTTAATTAAAATGTGAGATTATAATAATGACTTTCTGGTTGGCAAATAACTGATTTACATCAAGCCCTAACTTAAAACATAGTGCTTGGAGCACCATGAATACAAAATTCCATCCTTTCTTAGCCCATGTGTAGGAGGAATCCATCATAATTGCAGATACAATGAAGCAGTGGATTTTGACATTTTATTAAAGTTTGGACATGTAATCACTCTTCAATGTTCTGTTCAAAGG
The DNA here is from genome assembly GCA_013389925.1 of Aegithalos caudatus. Lineage (NCBI taxonomy): Eukaryota > Metazoa > Chordata > Aves > Passeriformes > Aegithalidae > Aegithalos > Aegithalos caudatus. The sequence continues at coordinate 134,637 of WEIU01019889.1, read as the reverse complement.
AGCCTCAGCAGAAAATAGCATAAAATTACCATGCACTGATAATGGAGAGAAGCACTGAACTTCAGATTTACGCTCTCATTACTTGTTCCATCACATTCTCAGTTCTTTGTTGTGTTGTCTTTATGGCTTCTGCTGTTCTGAGAGTAAGGTTCCCATTCATTTTTGGAACTCTAAAAGGATATAAATTGTAACGGCTGAGTTCTGATATGACACGGGTTAACAAAAATATAGAAGTTCTTTACTCTGAACTCTTAAAAGCAAAGCTGATATATTTTCCTACTGTTTTCTTTTGATTTCTTTTCCAAACATACAAGAAAAGTTAACTGTCTCTGACAGTTGAGGTAGATGTTGTGTTACATTTCTCTGTGGTAAGGTTCTTATATATGTTTTAAATACTAGCATTAAATTCTGGACTCTGATTATAAAGAAAATCACTTTCGTTTGTAAATTTGCTTTTGTAATTTCTGTCATGAAGATCTTACATTTAAATATTTGTAAGTTGCCTTTTTCAAACATCTTGGCACAAGAAACTCTGCTAAAATTAAAGGGAAATTCTTTATGGGGAGAGAGAAACTTTCTAATCTCAATAGAAGTCTATCATGTTAAAGAAAAACATGTTTTTACTGATGAAAGAATTACTAAATAAATCCACTAGCTTCACTAAGTAATGACATCTCACCTCTTGCAACTGCTGTAACAAATGAAAAATAGTTTACTATTATGACTTTGATGAAATAGGTGGGAAAGGAATTGCCTCTTCTATTTATTTACCAGTGAGCAGAAAAAAAGAAAAAAAATCAAGTATTCAAACAGAAGTCTTATAAAAAAGGCCACAGAGAGAGAAAAAGAGAGAAGGTTGTAAACTCTTTGTACTGTCTTTGACTTTGTACTTTTGCATATTTGAACTCTCCCTCCCAGGATTTTTTCATATTGCAGATTTCTGTGCATGAGTGGATTTCTTAAAGAGCTTGCAGATACAGCCTTTAAAGGTGTCCTTCAGGTCAGTTAGTAGTAGATGGTTTCAACTTCTGTAAACAGATTAGGCTTTGTCAAAGTGTTTTGGGGGGGGGTTTTGAGGAGGGGTACCATTATCTGTGACAGCTTACGCTCTTACAGGCAAATCACGTGGATGATGACTATGCCTTCATGATAGCAGAGATTTTCTGGTTTGACAAAAAAGTGAGCATCATTGCTTCTGCCAGAGTACTTTTCACAGAAGTGATGATGTCTTCTGTAGTAGCTTTGCTGGTGTAACCCTAAAATTTTATGGCTTGAAAAGTTCTAATTTTACTTGCTAACCAAACCCTTCACTTGGTTACAGCTAAGGTGGGCAAAGAACACTTTTGCTGGCAAAGAGTTCAGTCTTAGCAGGAAACTGCAGCAGCTTAAGATACTATTTTATCCAGTTGTTTCTGGGCACTCTGCTCCCATGGCACAAAGAAGGAATACACCTAGTGATCCACAGCCACGTGTCTGCAAAATCCAGGAATTTAGTTTACACCACTGCAGTCACTGATAAAGGTGTTGAATTCTTTATAGATTGTTTGCCTAGGCAAGTTCAGGTAAACAACCCTTCTGTTTAAGGGAAATGCCCTCTCAAATCTGCTGGCAATGTTGGTTGTCAAAATGAAATAAGGCTCTGCCAACCTGGCTTGTTTGGTTGGAGTGGATTAGGTTGGGCTCTGTACAAGAGGTGATTTGCAGGGGGTGCAGGGGGCTGCAGATGAAAGGATGAGTGACAGATGAAGGCAAAGCCTTCACTGAGGCACAGTGGGCCCTGCTTCCACTGGTGCACCAGAACTAAGCATCGGCCTGGAGGGTAGTCACAGTCCTAGGGAGGCTCTGTTGTCACCAGTACAGCAGGAGCAAGGGCTTTGTAATAAAACTGTCTTGTGAATTGGTGTGGCAGTACAAGGTCTGTGGAAAGGGGTGAAAGAAATGTGTGATTTGAAGATATTTTTAGGTGTTTCATCAATGGGTTTGGAGAAAACACCCTCATTAATGAAAGTCAGTTGGTTATAAATTCGAGTGCAAACACTCGAATAATATGAATAATATCTGAGCAGAATTATTTCCTTGGAAGACCTTTCCATCTGGCGAAACCAGCACCACCTCTAAAATACATCAATAAAAAGTTACCAGAGTTTATTTTGCTGCTGTGTCATTTTACACCTGCAGAATGAAAGTGCATTTCCATTTAGTTGTCTTGACTGATAGTAAGGGAATCATTATGGAGTGGGCTTCAGAGCATGTAATGAAGGGTTTCTGAAAAGTTTATGCTTTATCTGCTAGTAGTATTAAACCTCTTGCTGCTGTTTCTCACTGCTTCTCCAGCCTGTCTCATACACTGAGAAAGCAAGGGGCCGTGAATCCAAGCCTTCATTGCAAACAGCTGCCGATAGCTGTCTGCAAGCTGACCCCATGTACATTTGCTAACATCTAATTCTCAGCAGAACTTAGGCCCTCTGGCATGTCTATCCTCTGTGTAGGTTGCTGTAGTTTTCCCTTCACAGGGCTATGGTGTTGCACAAAGTCACATGTAGCAACACTAGAAATGGAATTCAGGGCTCCTTTTGTTAAAAAAAAGAAAAAAAAATTAGACAAAGGCTGGTTTCTTCATCTAACTTGTCTTTTGAACTGAATAATTGAAATCTTTTAACAATGCTGTTTGTGTATCTATTTATTGAAAACACATATGGAAGAGATGACTTAGCATGTCCCATCTGACAGTGGGGGATTAGAGTGTGTATGTGTGAATGAGCTGGGACAGCCAGTACGGGAGAATCTCCTGTAACTGCATCAGGAGATAGCAAACACAATTGAATTTCATGGCAGTTATCTTGACATAGGATTAAGTCATTTGCCTCTAGAATTTCTCAAAGAAAGCTGCTCTTGAAGTCAGATGTGCCAGTCTTTGCAAGTATTGGATTTGGGAGGTTTTAATGATTAAAGCAGCAATAATATGGGTTTATAAGTTGTTGGTCAAATGCTGGCAGTACCATGAGGCCCCAGTGAATTCAGCACACTTATCCAACCAATAGGGAATCTAATATATTTTGGCTTCTGTGATTGTGACCAGTTGGAACTGTGAACATGTCATCTTCCAGCTCAGCTAAGTTGGCTGGATAAACTGCCACCCTTTGGGCTACTTGCAGGTATTTGTCATGCATCCTGTCAGCAGACTTCTGCTGTTTCAGATCTGCCACTTAAGCTGCTCATGTCATCGCTTCTTAGCCTGTTTAAGGGGAAAAATGTGCATTTATTGCCAAAGATCTACTACTATATATAGTTGTGTAAGCCAAATTAGCTCGCTGACTGAAATCTGTTAAGGAAAGGAGAGTAATCTCTTCTGGTACAGCTATATCCAGCAGAGGATATGCCCATGGCTTGCCATTTTGAGATCTGGTTTTGACAAGTTTGTTTCAGAAAAGCTTATGGAAGGTATGCTGTCTTACAGTGAAGAATGTCTGTAGAGAGATGGGGGCATTTCCTTAGGAGGTGATAGCAGCAGGCATGAGGAATGCTTCTGGAGCAGATGGGCCTCTGCTCTAGAGCTGTTCTTGATGTGAAGCATGTTTAGTTGTCAGTGCTCACCTTTATGTATATTTGAAGTGGGATTTGAACTGGTAAAAGCACGGTATTCTCCTTTTCCTAAAGATTTATTTCCTTGCCAATTACAGTTTTCTGCTGACTTTGTCTAAAGTCATCCTTTCTGCTTTGCAGAGGGGCATTGATGTGGAGAGTGTGTGCTTGCAGACTTGGTGTTCCCAGCCATGGCCCCAGAGTTTGTTTACAACCAAAAGGTGGGAATGTTAACATGAAGAAGCAGTCTTGATTCCTAGCCAAGTTTTTAATCTGTTTTGCCTCTAGATTAAACCCTCAGCTTGTGAGCCCCTCACTCCATTTGGTCCCTTTGAGCTAGAGTCTTTACCATATCTCTAAGTAGTTCTTACTTTGAAAGGGCAGTTTTATTGAGGAATATTGATGTCATTTGACAAACCTTTGTTATACACATTGAGCCGTCTGTTCCTTCCTTTCCAGCTTCAAGATCACTCTGAAAAGTGCTAACAAATTAGGAGCTTCTTGAAATTAGCTTAACATGAAGAAGCAAATATACTCAATTCAGTTACTGGTTTAATGCAGATCAAGATAATATTCTCACCTCATTTCCAAAGGCCCCTGAAGGAATAGTGCACTTCCGTGATGGCATCCATACAGATAAAAGGTAGTATAACTGCATTATTTGGAAACTACTGCAAGCTACTCCTTTTTTCCCTTTCATTTAAAAACATTTGGAAGACACTAATGCTGTGAGGAGGGAGGTTTAACATTTGAGCACTGGGATTTTTTTTCTTAGTTGTCCATTCTTCCAGAATATTTCTGAGAACTGTGGTTTTGTTTCTGGGAAATGAAAAGTTGGAAGAACTCGTAGCAGGTTTAGAAAGACCTGTCAGAGGCACAAAATGGTTAATTTGCCTTCCTGAAATTCTTGTGTTGTCTGGAAGAAATAAGTTGATAACTTCTTTTAGACTGAGGTTTTGGTTGGGCAGGACCAGATTTGTTCAGATCTGGGTGTTATTGCTCAGGCTTTTGTTAGAGAATGTAAGCTGGACATGTCATAGCGGCACGACTGAACAAAACTGCCTCAGCCTTTGACTCTCTCGTTGATACCATCAGCTGGCTGGTTGTATGGTGAGGTCTTGTTTGGAGGCCAGTTATATATTCTGTTTCATCCAGGGCTAATAAGTCAGTATCTCAATAGTGAGAAAAGATTAAGGGTATGACCCAGTCCTTGGGATCTCTCTAGGTGTCACATACCCTTGAGCACAAATTCTCCTCAGGAGCTGAAGATGCTTCAATTGCTTATTTATATTTAGGTGGATGTAAAACCAGAAAATTTTAACTACCAGTTGCAGATATAGAAAATACCCTTCCAACAGACTGAGAGGGTTTGGATTTGGTGTGCTGGTTGTTTTCACAGCCCTCATGACTGCTCCTTAACCTGTTATTCATCCCCATTCTCATACTTAGGCACCTGCTAAATTTTTAATTCAAGAGTTCCATTTTCTATTGCAACAAAAAAGTGTAGTTTTTGTGGAGGTGAAGGGGGAATTATGATTGTTTTTCACACCTTTTTTAAAATTCTGAGATGAGATTTCTTTTGGTACAGCCATCTCTTTAACCTCAGTGTGCATTGCCTCTGCTTAGAAAAGAGCGTTAGTATCACAACTCTTCAAAACAGATATATCTTTTAGATTGTAATAGATGTCCCCTGGAAATTGGAAATGGGAAATGAATTGGATTTTCTGTGTCTTGGAACTGTTGACCCATGCTTTAGATCAATGCAGCTCTGGCTGAGTCTTCCTCTTTTTTCTTTTCCTCATTTAACCTGTAATACTGAACAGATAACCCAGCTTACTAGTCACGTTTCTATAGCTCCTTTCAGAGAGCCACACAAACCTGCCAGCCACCTACCTGCTGTAAAAGCACAATCCCACCATTCCTAAAGAAGATGCACGTAATATGGTAATGTAAGCTATCATGAACAGGAAAGTGAACAAATCCCAGTTAGTGTTAATGTTCTTGCTTCTCAGTATGTACACCTGCTGAGTCACATTTAACTTTCCTCTGTGATATGGCAAATTAAGTATTTAACATTTTTTTCCTTAGGTATTTTGCATAAAGCACAAAGCTTGTTCAGGTTTTCTGGATAGCAGGATACTACCCTGAGAGCACCTATTGTGCTCTTCAGGACTGAGTAGCCCACACATCTTGCCACAGATGTGAGGCTTGTCTGTGTCAAAGGAAGAGAATTTCAGAGGGCTCTTTGAAGGACTGTGCTGATAAGGAGGCTGACATCCCTATCTTAAGTTGAAATGTACCTTATTGTTTTAGCTTTTAACCCAATAGTCTGCACTACCTAAAATGCCTGAATTACAGGGAAGGTTAGTATCTTCTGCTGTCTTTTCCCTGACAGGTTGATTGCTCAGTCTAAATTCGAGGCTGTTGGATTCCCTTCTTAAACTAGCTGTCCACCAAACTTTCTTTGTATTAATCTGAATCAATAAATATTAGCATACTGTGCATAAGGCGCACAACGAGACCTTTGCTGTGGTTGTTTTAAAAACCCCAGAGCTTTGCCATGTGACTTGTGTCCATGTAGCATTCTCATGCTGACTTACTTAGGGGGAACACCTTTATTTTTTTCAGTCTTGCAGAGAATGAGGGTTGCTCAGTGCAATGTTGCATGCAAATCTGGAGACCACCCGCTGTTCCTAAACACAGGGAATTAAAATAATTTGTAACCAGGAGAGACTGTGGATGAAGTTTGCCAGAAATCTAGTAGAAACCAAAATAAAAGAGTCCCTAGTACAGGTCAACCAATTCAGCTTTTGGAATCAGCATAGTGTAGGAGTTCCTAATCCCTCTGGTGATAGTGGTCTGCCTTCTAATTTTAGTCCCTTTCAGTTTACTTGTAAAGCACAATGGACCAGTGGAAAAAAGTCTGCATTTTAAAAAAGTTTTTGAAGAGCAGGCATGAGTCATACCTGTCCCTGCAGGCCGTTAAAAAGCTGCCAACAGTTAGCTGGGAAGAAGTGTATTTAAACTGTGTTCATGCCAATTTAAATCACTTTATTCAAAAGCATGAATGAGGTTGTAGTATTCCATTAAGACTTGTTATCAAATTTTAATGAGGAACTATATTTACACAAGCAGCAAATGAGTTCTTCCCAGAATTTTCTTTTTAATCAAATATTCCTAAACATTGTCTATGATTTTACAAGGGACAAAAGTGAATATTGTACAATCTTGTCCCAGTGGGGAAATTCAGCTAACAACTGCGCTGTGTTTAAATAACTGGGTAGAAATTGAAATTTAGGTTCATCAGTGAGTGATCTGGTCAGTGGCTCGTAGCGTGTTTTGTTGAAGGTAGGTTGTAAAATGGGGATTCAGGTCTGGCCAGTTTTCAAGGCACAAGTTTGTTCTGCATCTGAAATTAGACTAAAGGGAAGAGTCCACATGATGTGTGAAGCTTGTGTTGAAGGTTAAATTAAAAGGGACCTAACTAATGCTAGTCTGCACTTTGATTTTTTGCCAACTTTCTGATCAAAAAAATGAGACTTCTGCTAAATACCAGACTGCAGGCTGGTGCTCTCATCCTCCTCCCTCCTGCTTCCCTTTCCCACTTCCATTCAGTCTCTCCCTGTCACATCAGCAGGCCTATGACATACAGCAGGATATTTTTCCATTTCTGTGAGAAAGATTGGCATACATAAACCAGTTTGGCACTGATTGAATATTAGAGATGGAGTATGATAATAAAAGGAAAACGGGTAAAAAAATCCCTAGAGATTTGTCAGAACGTTGCTGGCATAGCTTAGGCAATGTTATAGCTAATAACAAGCTTTAGTAGTTGCTTTCAGCAAAATAAAAGGAATAAGAACTAGGACATATATTTGCACAGGCTTTATTACAGAATCTTAAATCTCTCTTCTACTGTACTAATTTCAAATAATAGTTTGCAATATTCTGCATTTTTTCCTCTTAATTCAAAGTAGTTTTAAGATACTTCCCTGTACAACCAACCACATTGGTGACGTGTACTATTCCTTGGCATTTTACTTTGTAGCATTCAGTTGGTAAATCAGTAACATTAGATGGACTGCATTTCCTTAAATAATTGGATTTATGAAGTACTGAATCTCCATAAACTTACAAACTTTAAAACCACTGTTGCCATCTAATTTTGTGGGTACAAGTGAACGGAACAGCAAACAAAGAAATTTTGCAATCTTTAATTTACTCCATCCTGTCTATAAATAAAGAAATTATAAGCTTCAAAACCCAGGAGTTTAGTTAACTGTCTTGCTATTTAACCCACAGTGAAAGGATTGGTTTAGAGAGCACATCAGTTCCATTACACTGATGTGGCAAGTTGACAGAAGTTTTTAGTGAATTGGTTAAATATGTGATGTCTGAGGCAATGTGAAGATTGCAACATGCAGTTTTCCGTGAGGGTAGAAACATAGGGTTTTGACATGTAGTTTTTTTAAATTCAAGCAGAAATTTTATAGCTTTATAAAGGAAGCATAAGCTTCTATTGAACAAAATGCTTTCCCAAAAGAAGCTTGGACATAACAGTGGACAGGTGTGGTCATTTTGGTTTTTTACACTGTAGTTCTTAGGTTTTGCACAGGTAGCACTGTTTGAAAATATCTCTAAAACACTGTGAAAGGTGGCACCTAATTTGTACTTCTTGAATTCTATGAAACATTTGTTACAAGGAGTTGTGCTGGTAAAGCTAAATACAGTGTAAAAAAAAAAAAAAAAAAAAAAAAGGCAATTGTCATCCCTCTCATCTGGATGAGGGCCTGGTTACCCAAAGTTATGCAGTGCTGTGTCTCTTGTGAGAGACAGGCAAGCATGCTGTGTGGTTTCTAGACTGGAAGCACCTGTTCAGGAAAGTGTTTTTAGATGGGGCAGGTTTGCTGGCCTGCTTGCTCTGCCTGTAGCCCATTTTGACATGCAATTGCACAGCATAAGGTTAATGACAGTGGGTTAGCAAGCCTTCAAAGCATCTGGTGTGACCCCAGGATGCCTGGCATTCCTTTCTGCTCTGCAAAGGTTTGGCATCCATCCTCCACTGCAGGAAGAATGTACTCAGGAGAAACCAGCTCACAGGGCTCCCCCAGACCTCTGCAGAGGGGAGAGTTGTCATGGCAATAAATCATGAGGGTTCATAGAAAAGGACTAAATCCCTTTCTCTGTGCTCTACCATAAGCATGGGTTGGGTGAGAAAAGGAAGCTGGATCAAGCAGATAGAATGTGCAGTTTTCCCTTTTATAACCACCACTGCCACTTAATGCTAGGGCATAGTGTGTGTCATGGGGAAATGGCCATTTCTATGCACCAGAGACACTCTGGACTTCAAGGACTCTGTGTCCTACCAGGTCATAGTGCTGATCAGACTGACCTGACTGACCTGGGACTCACTGAGCCTTCTGTAGCCAAAGGCAATGTAGGCAGAAACTGTATCTCCCTGTGGTGGCTGCTTCAGCTGCTCTGCAGATGTGGGCAAGGATGGCAGAGGAAACACCAGATATGCTCTAGATAACTTGCTGGTGCAGGTATTAGACAAAGAAAAGGAGAAGCATTACTGGACCTGGTGCTCACCAGAGCAGAGGAGCTCATTAGACATGTTAAGACCGGAGGCAGCCCAGGATGTAGCGACCATGCCCTGGTTGAGTTTCTGATCTTAAGGAACATGGGCGTGATAAAGAGTTAAGTCAGGACTGTGAGCTCCAGAAAAGTGAACTTTTAAGTCCTTTAAACAATTAGTGGATGAGATCCCCAGGGAAACTGACCTTAGGTACAGAGGAGCTGACCAACTGAGTTGACACTGTTAGCAGTTCAGTTGACACTACAGAGGGGTGGGATACCATCCAGAGGGACCTGGGCAAGGTTAGGAGGTAAGCCCATGAGAACCTCTCGAAGCTGGGAGTCCAAGTGCAAGGTGCTGCACCTGAGTCAAGGCAATCCAGACGTGAGTACAGCCTGGGAGATCTCGTTGAGAGCAGCCCTACAGAGGGGGACGTGGATGTTTTGGTGAACAGAAGCTGGGTGTGAGCCAGCAACGTGCTTCCAGCCCAGAAGGCCATTTGTGTCCTGGACTGCATCCAAAGCCCTGTGGGCAGCAGGGTGAGGGAGGGGATTCTACCTCTCTGCTCCACTCCGTTGAGACCCCACCTACAGTGCTGTGTTCAGCTCTGGAGTCTTCAGCACAAGAAAGACATGGATCTGTTGGAGCAAGTCCAGAGGAGGCCAAAGCACTTCTGTGAAGACAGGCTGAGAGAGCTGGAGATGAGAAGGTTCCAGGGAGACTTCACTGTGGCCTTTCAGATCCTCAAGAGGGCTTATAAAAAAAAGGGAGAGTCACTTTTTATACAGGCAGGTAGTGATAGGACAAGAGGGAACAGTTTTAAACAGAAACAGGAGAGATTTGAGGCACTGGAGTAAGTTGCTCAGAGAAGTTACAGATGCCCCATCCCTGGAGTTGTTCAAGGCCAGGTTGGATGAGGCCCTGAGCAACCTGATCTAGTGGATGGCATTGAATACCACAGTGGGGGAGTTTGGAACTAAATGATCTTGAGGGTCTCTTCCAACCCTGGCCTTCTTATGATTGTGTGACTCTGTGTCCTGCAGTCCAGATGTTCCCTGCCTTGTAGATGCTTGAATGTTGTATGGAAAAATGCTTCCTCTGAATTCTGGGGAGGGAGAACATGGTCAAGGATGGGAAAGGAAAGGAGTTTTAATGTGGGACAGTAAGTCTTGTTAGACTATGATGCTGTGGAGAGGGCAGGAGGGAGGAAACTCCAGGGGAAATACTGCGCCAGAAGATTGATACAGAAAGCAAGGGCAAGAGAATGGACCTTGGGCATGGTGCTTACAGAGAAACAAGGAGGAGAAGGTGGAGAGAGCCCAGGAAAATCATACATGTTCAACAGAGCAATCACCTCTCCCAAGCTGAGACTCAAGGATCCTACACTTCTGTTACCAGCAAGCTGCCCTGGCACATCACATTTCACCTTCCTCCAGAGCTTTTGCACCGAAGGTGGCATCCTGCTGTGTTCTTCCCTGCTGGGCACCCACACTGGTGAGGCATCATCAGGCTGTGTTCCATGTCACTGGCACACTGGACAAAGGGGGGAGTCAATGTGTTGCCACGTGTGTTCACCAAGGGTGAGTTCCTTTGGTGCTGTAAAATGGATGCTAGGATGCTGTGCCTAAAACATTGAAATTTGCAAACTCGATGCACGTGCACAGGTGGCTAAAAATGTATAATAAATTGCAACCTCAGACACTGTTTCCACAGAATCTCTGTTATTTAGTGTGTACCATGCACAGGCTGTCTTGTTAAGCAGCTTTTTTGGAGTAAAAGCATCTTATTCCTGTCATTTCAAATTCTTTTGAATGCTTGGTTTTGTAACCTTTATACCCCCGTTAGGTAAAACAGGTAGGAAAAGAGATTTGACATTTTTAATAGTTTTTTCTTTACATTCTTTCTAAATCCTTCTGGTTTAATCTGTAATTCCAGGAATTCTTCTGTCTGTAGCCTAAAGACTCACAACGAACCCCTTGTCCTTCTCATATACCACAAATGACAACAGAAACTGTTTTGTAAATAAATTTGTATAGATTATGGCAGATAAACAAGCACTTCTCTTGGCAATTAGGGTAGCTCAATAAAGAGAAAAAAATAAAAAGAAAACTGAAGAAAACAGCAGTAGATACCAGTCCTCCATTTGTATTCAGTGCAAAGAACAGACATTTTTGGTAAGCCTTCCAAGTCAAAACATACTCTTTTTTTTTTTTTTTTTTTCCTACAAAGGTAATTTGCCAACCTGCTTATATTTGGGTGAAAACAGTTTGAACTTTGGTGTTCAAAGGCAGAAATGCACACTTCTCCAATTTGGAAATGTTCTTGTCAATATAAACAAAATAACTCAGCTCTCTGGTTGAAATACTGAAAAAAGGAACTGATCCCTATTAATTGTTTTTGTATTGTGTTTATCATCTGTTAATCAGCAAGAAGGGCTTGTGCTTTGTGTGCCTACAAACAGTCTCTGTGCATGGTTTTCTAACTTCACAGACTATTGTCACATGCACAGTCTTTGAAATGACTAATAGCGATATAAGGTAAAATTATTTTTAATAGACCCCAGGCAGTGACTGTTATCTTCACATAGTGCCAACAGAATACCCTGTGCCCAGGTGGCCTCAGGTTGCTGGTGTGGTGTGTCAGCCACTGCCCTTGGCTTGGTGTATATCTGGGAGAAGAGTAGGCATGGGGAGCAGAGTGGCTGGGATGTGTGGTGCCAGCTTCCTCCATAGTGCAAGTGTGGGAGCCAGCAGCTCTCATGGGCTGCTCTGCGGGGCCACTCGGGCTTGTCCAGTGTGGAACAGGCAAGGTCATTGCTTCAGGAAATTTAGGAACGTCCTTTGGTCTCTGAAGCAACTGCTGCTGTGACTCAGAAGCACAGCCTGGTTCAATGTGAACTTGAGTGATTAGCACAGCTATTATTGCATCTATAAATAGAATTCATCTTACAATATATTAAGTTTAATGATATAATAAATAGATTACAGTTAACTTTAATAGGAGCACAATGAATGGAGACGCAGTTCTTATGAAGATGTGCTGCCATTAGAGAATGTTTTGTAAGATGTATTATATGTAATACCTTCTTCTTCCTATGAAAAATGAATCATCTTACAATACTGTGTAAAAACAAAACTCAAAAAAGCAATTCATAATGTTCCTGTTGCACAGAAAGCAGTGAAGGATGTGAAAGTGCAGGTTGCATTATCAACCTTAATTCTGCTCCTTATGAATATGCAGTATGAAAAAAAAATGTTTATTATATGGTAATATTGCTAGTTTTAAAACAAACCATATATTTCTGTGTGGGAAACTTGCATGTGGTTACTGTCACAGGGAATTAAAAGCAACAGGAAGCTTAACTGCACTGATATTTTGTTTTAATTTATCTTTTTCTTTAACAAGAAGAAAAATGCTTTGGGAAGAAAAAATGTTCTGGTTTTGTTGGTTTTATTCAGTGAAGTAATATAGTGTTCTAATGAGACAAGCTTCCTGGAGTTACAACGTGACATGTTTAAAGAAGGTTGGCATTATACCCCCTGCCTGTGGTTCACCTTGTTGTGCTTGTCTTGTGGTAAATCTTTGAGTGTCCAATTCCATTTATCAGAGACTGAAATATATTTTTCAATGCAAGTAAGTTTTTCTGGTGATAATGCAGTCCTCTGGGTTGGGAGGACAAAGCTCAAGACCCCACAGTTCCTTGCCTTTTCAGCTAGGGCTGTAGTTTTGCCAGTGTTCAAGGTGAGGTAGCTCTTCTAGGGGCTTGGGGAGGTTAAAAAGGAGAGAGCAGGCTGTATCTCCTGCTGTGCAGGCACAGATGTGTGCCTGTGCAGTGAGGGAGATGAGGAATCTCACCTGGCTGGAAAATACCTTAGCAAAAAGGTGATCTGAAGTCAGTTGCCACTACAGTTGACCACAGAGCTGTACAATGAAGGCTGTGGTGGCACCTGAGAAGGTGATGCAAGCATAGAAATGAATGGCCAAGGGCAGCCACAAGTGCAGGAACTGTTTGGTTTTTTCCTTCTTCCCAGTGGCAGTGCTGGCTTAAATGCACATGAAGCTATAGTTGAGAGAGTGATGCCTCTAGGTGTAAATAATAGGCTTATCCTCTCTGCATGGGACACTTGGGTCATAGTTCCTTGTACCTTTTTCTCAGTGGTATAGCTGGCTCAAGGAGTTTTTGTGCCCTGCCTGTGAATTGCTCTTTTTTTTCTGCTGGCTCAGTTATTTGTGAAAGCATGGTGGAAATTTAAACTAGCAACTACTTCTAAAAGAAGGAAAAAAAGAAAACCCCAAGGGTAAAAGCTTAAAACCACCTCTCTTCACCCTGCATCAGTTAATGAATCTGGTTCACAGGGTGCTTCTACAGATGTTTGTTCTGCAGAAATAAGGGCAAGAGCCATTTGGGGACAGGAATGAGCAGGTGAGACTGGGACATCTTTAAGCTGGTGTTATCACCAAGGAAGAGTGCATGGATCTGTTCCTTTCATTATTGGGCATATGACAGCTTTGGCTGTACTCCTTTAAAATAACGTAAGCATCGAAGCATATGTTGCAAGTTCTGTGCCCAACTACAGGGAACCAGCAAAGAGGACAGGATGTATGACCTTCGGAGGGGAGTTCTGCTCTGCTGGAGACACAATGATACGGTATTACATTAAGACTGTCTGTGAAATCTACCTGCTCTTAAAACATAATTTGAAGTTTATTATAAGCATCCAGTGCTGAAATCTGTTACTTACACTTCATGTTTAAATCCTTTTCAAAGATATTTTTACAGCCATTAACTAGCACACCTTTTGAATTCTATCAGAATGTATTTAAAACTCTATTTTTTTAAGGCAAGTGTTTTAAGAAAGTGGTTTATGGGAAATCTCTGCTATAGATATATACCTTTTAAATGGTATTTGTAATCAAAGTTCACACTGTTCTGATAGGATCAGGATTTATGAATTAATATTAATTGATCTTTTCAGTTGCTACCAATGCCATTTCCTTCCCTGCAGAAACAAAGCTTAAAGTCTTTTTACACTTTCGTTTGACTACGGTACCTTACTTTGCATGGAAATCACGGATAATCATGTGTGGGGAATTTCATTTTGAAAGCAGTCTTCAAAGTGCTTTGCCAAGAAACATTATATAGTTAGTGAAACAGTTCAGTATTACCTATCATACTTCATAATATGTATTCTCCACTCCACTTAAATAAGCTTTGGAAGGCTTCATGCAACTTAATGTAATGCCTCTCTTACTGTTGGTTTCACTACTTCCTCCTGAACCTTAAGTTCATCAGTATTATAAGTCATTGATCATTAAGCTGCTGATCAGTGCACATTGCAGTGTCCAGAATTGCTTGTACTTGAACTACACATGTAAATTTCTTCCTGTAACTATGTTGAGGCAAACATGCAGGAGTGAGCCTTTCTAAGCTTGCTGCACACGTTATAAATAAATTGAGCAGAAATTCCTCTATCTGAACTGATTCTGGGGAGCCAAGTGGGTTTTTTTTCTTCCCTCATAGCTGTAATGTAGCAGCTGCTGGTCACAAACTGGTGCACCTAAATTCATTTCTTCAGGTCTGTTCTGTGGCATCAATACTAATAGTATATTCTACACTGTTACACCAGTGTGATAGGTGCATCCTGCACTGTACCCTTGAACTTCCTTAGCCAAATACCCATTTTCCTTAACTGGTGAGTGTGCTAAACCTTTGTCTTACCCTGCCCACAGATCTGGAATTTACCCATAAAATAATTCCAGCTCAGCAGCTAGAATGCATACTAATAAATCTCGAATCTGTAGTCTATAAGGTTGCGGCCTAGCCCAAACTGACCTGGGAGAAACTGTGAGAACATGAGATTTCTATGATCCCAGTGGGTCACTTGCTTAATTTCGTAATAGTTCAAAAAGAAAAAGATCTGACAATAATAGCAGTGCCTTTTTGTAATGGAAAGGCCCACCCTGAATTACTTTGAAACATGTTAAACACTTGCTATGGTGTGGAATATTTTTTTCCTTTTCTAAGACCTTACACATGTTGGACTCTAGCATGTGCCTTTCTCATGAGTGAATGCGAACTTAGGCTTTTAAATGTAGGTGTCCTAAGCTAAGCTGTAGTTAAATGTCTAAAGCAGATGGCAGAAGTACCTCTCTGTGGGGCCAGATTCTTGCTTGAATGGGAGCATTTGGCAAATTAAATGAAGTATGTAGTTGGATGAATAGGTCGAATATAGAAGACAAAGTGCTGGCTGCTGCAGCTGCCCAAACTAGATTACCGAGCAGAAGG
Source organism: Aegithalos caudatus (assembly GCA_013389925.1). Lineage (NCBI taxonomy): Eukaryota > Metazoa > Chordata > Aves > Passeriformes > Aegithalidae > Aegithalos > Aegithalos caudatus. The sequence goes on along the minus strand of WEIU01019889.1, from coordinate 119,191 downwards.
GGAGTGTTTAAGTGTTTAAGTGGGTCCAAATTTGAGAAAGGGAAAAACAGCTAAGCATGACATCCCAGGTCATCTTCACTGTGTCCAGGGTAAATCTTGCCCAGCTAAGGATTTGGCCCCTCCCGATTAGGATGTTTGATTTCCTGGACAGAAAAAAACCCGCAATCCTATTAGACAACACACAAAAATCCCTCTGAAATGTTTCTAAAAGAGTCAGTCTGCTAAGCGTCTGCTAAATGTGCAGAGTACACAGAATCCCTTCTGGCACTGTCTTGAATGATGCATTTACCAATATTAATGGAGATACCAAACCATATTGCTCCACAGTTCCTCCTGCACACATTATGCTCCCGACACACATATGTGTGTATGTGAAATGCCAATTATGGGTTTTGCATTCCCTGGTTTAAGCAGCAGTGTTTTTTCAAAATGCTGACTGGCCATTACCACAGCCAGACCATCCTGTAGTCTCTCCACTCAAAAATGTCTCTCCAACTAAACAAACAAACAAACAAAACAACCAATCCCCACCCCCCCCCAAAAAAAAAACAAAAAAAAACCCAAAAAACAAGAAACAAACAAACAAAAAAACCAACCAAACAAAAACAACCAAAAAACCCCACAACCAACAAAAAATGTTGTTTCTTTGGTCTGTTGCACTGTAATCTCCGTTCTTCTGGGGATTATATAGCTCTGCGGGTGATTTCTGTAATTCATGCTAGTCTTTCATTAGAAGTAATAGACGGTCTTAATTACAGCATGCCACATGACAAACTGGTAAAGGTACTAGAAATGTTGCCAACAGGAAAAGAATTGGATGCTGTGAATTTTTTTTAATTAAGAGTTGGCAGTACTGACGGGAAATAAGATTGGACTTGTGTCCACTGAAAACTATGTAATTTTGATGTAGACATTTTTCTAAATGTCATGAATTGTATGTTGTTTGTGGTTTTAAGAACTTGAAAAATTATTGTCAGCTTAAACAAAGTAAGACCAACCTTTGAAATTAAATATACCAAACAGGAAAAGAAACATGTTAACTTTTGATCTTGCTCTTAACATTGCTTTAAACTGTAGTCTTCCTCAGCGTACCTTAATTTGTGATGAATGTTTACGTTATGCTATCAAGTATTCTTGGGGTATTAAGTTACTGTAGTAAATATTATTTCAAATGTTGGTAGAGATGTAAGTGAATGCACCATCTTTGCTGCTTTCTGTCAGGCTCTCAAAAACACCTGCAGGGTTGGGGTCCTATTCCTCCACCTTTGTATTTTCCCAGAAGGCTCAGAGTGAAGCTGTGTGACCTCAGTCTTCCCAGGTTAGGCAGTTCCACATTACTTTTGCAAAACCTTAATTAATTTCCTGCAAGGCAGAGTGTGGTGCATTCATTACAGAGGTTTTTTTTCTGAGGACAGGGTGGTTCTCAACATCAAGGGAGAGAGAGAAAGTCCTTTCTAGACAGGAATTTAGGAGTCTAACAGTAGGTGCCCTCAGCCTTTGGTGGAGCATGTTCTTCTCCAATGACTAGGGAGAGACTAGGCTGTGGTTAGGCATTTTAGGGAAGAGCAGGCATCCAACTAGAGTAATTTTGCAATTACCCAGAGACTATCAAAACTTAGTTTGAGATAGAGGGAATGTTCCTTTATTTGTGGAGAATCAAAAGTTGGACTGCTACAGAGAAAAATATTTAAAAGGTGAGAGCTAGAGCCATAACCATGTGCAATTTTTGTTTTTTGCTGGGAAAAAGGCAGATTGCTAGATGAAAGATGGTCATTGTTCAAATGTCACGTCTGTGTATGATATATGTATCTAAAATTAGGAAAAAAACCAAACCTTTTGTGCTGAATAAATACCTGACATACCAAGTTTTCTACCATTAGCAAATGATTGTTGGGGTTATTACATGGGTCCTGACTGTGGCAAAGTGATTAGTGGTTAAGTCAGTGGTTTTTTTTACCATGAGAGAATATCTGCCAATCATGATCAAAAGAGAAGTAATCTGCAATAGTAGTACTCCAAAAGAGAGGAAAATAGTAATTTCTAATTATTATTCAACTCATTGACTGCTTAATTCCAAAGCGCATTTTATTCAAAAGATAAATCTAGCCATGCTGTCAGATTACACTTGCCCTTGGGCTGGGGGAGAGTCTAATCCCTGGGGATTTCCTGCCCATTCCATCTCTTGTTCTGGAGGAAGAGTAGCCATCATCCCCCCACTGCATCGAGTGCATTCGATGGGATGGGAGAAGGGGCAGAGGTAGCTGCAAGCATCATCTCAGGGCATTAGGCAAGTTCCTAAAGTAATTCTAAGTCCTCACAGTGATAATGTTCAAATTATTTCGTACTCTGATGATTTGAGTATTAATTTGTTTCCTGTGATTACTTAATGTGTATATGCAGCCTGTGATTTTTTTCCCTTCCCCTTTGCATGTGATGTGCCAGCAAAGGAAAGCAGTAATAGTCTCCCGGGATATGTACGGCTCTGTTCATATCTGAGGTATGAAGTCAACTCAAGACCATTTTGTTCTCATAAAATATACAGCAAGGCAGTTTAATGGATAATGGCATAAATGCCAAGATTTGATGGGCAGAACCATTTTCACTGGGAGATGAAAAACACTGTGAGGACTCAGTGCTGGATGGGAGATACATAAAACCATAGAGAGGCAGAATCCCTGTGCTGAGGTGGTAGTGATTTTACCTTATCTGGGTGGGCTAACACCTGCCACACTTTGCAATTGCTAAATAATAATGCTTAGCAGTAATACCAGATTTTTTAAAGTACTAATGAGGAAGTTAATGGGTTTTACAGAAAGTGCTTCCTCTTCTTTAGATGTGTGTTCTATAAAGGTAGAACCTTTTTTGTACTGCTTTGAGTGATAAAGAAGATGGTTTCCTCTGGTCAGTAGGAATGGGCTACATGCTTCCTTCTGTTTGAGTGCATCAGACTGGAGGGCTGCTGAGCATCTCCAGTTTCCACTGCACCTGGGGAAAATTATAGGGGAATGCTGCAGCTTCAGATCGTGTTCAGGGTATTCTCTGTTCCGAACTTGGGCAGAAAACTTTGCAGGAGGG
>WEIU01019889.1:6680-114886 GCA_013389925.1 Aegithalos caudatus | reverse complement strand
GCCCGGCCGTAGCTGCAGTCAGCGCGCTGCCGGGGAGCGCTGCCAGCGCTTGGTGGCGGGCGGTGATGCGGAATGCAGTTTGCTGCCCCTTCTTTTCATTTTATGTATATATATTTTCAAAAAATTTATTTGATATATTGCGGTCTCGGTTAGTTTGATAAATAAACGTTGTCTGAGGGAGTTGTGTTTTCCTAGCGACAAATTAAATGTTTAGAGGGATGTTTGCTCGACGGTTTCTGTGTTTTGGTTACACAGAGACCTTACAGATTTCCAAATCTTGTCACTAGACCTCTCTGCTGTAGAGAAAGTTTTATCTTCTTCATATGATAAACGGCTTTTTTGACCGTCTATTTACTCAGCACCTTCTGAGATACTGAAAGTCAGTCTGTGTAGTGGACCTCATGTGAAAGTTGCTTAAAATGTCTGAAAAAAAACCCAGCCGAAAGAAACAGGTGAAATCATTATTAGACAACATAATGCATATTGTTTTCTTCTCTAACGCAAAAGAAAAAATCACCAGAGCTGGTTATTCTGCTGTAGGCTTTCTACTTTTTTTTTTTTTAAGGTGTGCTTTTGCAAAAACTGCGTCTCCCTCTTAGGCTCTTAGGAGAAGCAGAAGAGGAATACGATGGTGATAACCTCTCAGAAAGGCAAGCTGGAAATAAAAAATTTCCTTGAACAGGAAAAATCCTTTCTGAAAAGTCTATCATCAAATACTGAAATTTATTCTCAAACATCTTACTTACGCTTTCAGTAATTTTGATGGCTCACTCACCTACCACAGCAATAAAAGATGGTATCCATTATTTCTCAGTGATCCTTGCAACTGGTTTTCTCTGGGGGAGCAGGGGGGCCGCTCCTCCTGGGGCGTGGGGAAGCAGCGAGGGTGAGGCCGGTGATTCGGCAGCATGCAGGGCGGTTCTGGCTCCGTGCTTGTCTGGTGAAATGCTGTGGAGTGTCCCATGTGAGGCATGGGCAAGAAAACACAGCTACAAGGCAAGCTCTTCTGGTTGTGCTGTAGCTGCTCCCGTAAAAACAAGCCTTAGCTTTCCTGTGTAAGCACTAATGAAGCAGAACACGAGATTTTCAGTGGCTCTTTTCAGGTAAAGCCACACAACTATTTTAGAAGTATAAATAACCATAATCACAACAAAAGTGACCATAAGCTTTAGAGAATCCTGTTGGGTTTGGGGCGTTTTGTTATAGGTAGGTAGACTGGTACAATAAATGGTTAAATAACTGTGCTATAATACAACATTAAAAAAGATCAAATCAGTTGTGTAAGAAAGAGGCCAACTTTTAAACTGTATGTTAAACATGAAATTTTGAAAAAAAAGAAGCAAATGGTTATACTGAAGTCTGAAATGTAATACAAGTAGTTTATGTATTTTGCAGCTCACAGTTGTAAACAGCAGTAAACATTCTTCAGCTGGCTAAACTGTTGTGGTGTATCATATCACAAAATACAAAAGGAAAACCAACAAAAACTCAGAAGTTGCATTTGGCACATGCATGTCTCATTTAGTCCAAAAGTCTGTGGTTAAAGATTACCCAAATATGTAGAAAGTAATCTCTATTTATCTGCCTGGATAAATATGGCTTTCATTGGTTTCCATCTCTTTGGTAATTTTTGCAGTCTGGCTTCCCCTTTTAGCAGCTGCCCTGCTCATTATTTGGTTTTGATCATATCTAATTGCGGGTGACATTCGAGACTGGGGTATAGCGTTTTTTCAGCCTCAGCCTTCTTGGAAAACTACTGTCAGTCAGTTTTACTGCAGTTTTGTAGATTTTTTCAATGTACAGCTGTAAGATAAAAGTATAGACAAAAGAAAAGATACAGTAAATATGTTTTTTTAGGCCCTGAAATAAATATCCTTTATAATGCAGGCAAACTAAAATTTAACCATTTCCTTAAGAAATTAAGCAATGAACCTGAACACAAAGAATCCAGGGCTTTGGTTTAGTTCCTTCCCTCCTCTCCTGCGAGGATAGAGAATGAACAGTTTAGTGAATAAACCAACACAAAATAAATTAACACAGTTCTGCACACTTTTTCACCATTTGAGAATTAAAATAATGTAATTCCAATAGATTTTGGATCCTAAAAGAACAATAATATATACATGCACCCTATAAAACATGTATCAAATATTGTTGAATTTAGAAAATAAAATGTTGCTTTAAGTAATTTTATGAGTGTCAACTTTTTGAAATTCGGTATAAAAGTAGAAAGTAAAAATGTGTTAATTTTACAGAAGTACACATAAGTAAGGTTGGTTGTGTAACTAAATCCGTGTTGTTACTCTTTTTCCCTCACCTTGCAGATGAAGAGAAAGTTGGACCATGGCTCCGAGGTCCGTTCTTTCTCTCTGGGAAAGAAACCCTGCAAAGTCTCAGAATACACAAGGTAATTAAATGCAATGACAGATCACTGGATCCTGATTCCTGCGTATATCCTGTCTTTCCAATTGCTGAGCTTGATTAATTAAGCTCCTCTTAATGTTAAAACACTGTAAAACAAAGAAGAGGTGGTATCAGCATTTGTATATTGCTTTGCTAATTTAAATTACGTGAACTGAAGATGAGTTTTAATGAAGTAGCCAGACTTGCATTTCTCCAGTTTGTGGAGAAGGTTTGTGTTTCATTCTAAATATAGCATGCCCATTTACTTAAGAGACTCTTTGAGGGCTGGAGCATTCTTGGGAATAAAGTCAATCAGATTTAAAAAGGGACATAACGATAAACCCTAAGACTATTAAAATTGTGATCAAATGTATCACTTTGCTATGGTAACAGGAATGAGATAATGGAAATTCACGTAGGCAGAGCAGACCATCTGATCTTAACAGGAACACACATGTACTTGCTGTCCACAGTGTGAAAGTATTATGGGTTCTGGTCCTCTTCCTTCCTACTCCTGTGTGGTCCCAAGAAGCACAAATGCCTGCTGCTGTTCCCTCAGGTGCTTCGTGGGGTAAAGCACTTCTATCCATCAGCAGCACTAGCGGAGCAGGGCTGTGCATGCATGCCTTACAACTGCATTCTTACTATGTAGTTGCCATAACAATTGTGCTTGGATGTCACACTGCTTCCCATCCTGGTTGAATTTACACTATTTTATGGTTTTTCCCCACTATAAGCATTGTCCCTCCCATGAGCGTTGCATTAAGCCTCCCAAAACTCTCTGGAAATGGCACTTCTTTTGAACACACTACAGTAGTGTTCAGTCACTGATGTCTCTTTCAAAGTAGTTTATATTTTATTTCTCTTCCTTTAAGAGGTTTATTGGGTGATGAGTGAAAAGTTAGGCAGCAGGTCCCGGGATTGCTTTTCAGATGTGTAAATGCTGCAGCAGAGTAAAGGAGGTGATGGGCTGTTGCTGAGAGGCACTTGTTGCAGCTTCCACATCCCCCAAGCCTGCAGGTGGTATCTTCTGATTTCTGAGTCAGTCTAATGGAAGGACTCTCTTGTTGGCCACCATTTCTTCAGGTGACACACTGGGACTGAGCAGTTCAGAACAAAGAAAGTATGCTTTTTTCTCAAGTGTGCCTGTCAGACTCAGAAAACTGCTGGACTTGTCCAGCTTCCACAGAGACCTGACTCGTTGTTTCAGGGGAATGAAAACATAGTGGAAAAATGCAGCATGAACAAGTATCTTGTGGTTTAATCTCAGGTCAAAGGAAAGAAGCTTTTAGATCCTGTTTTGAATAACTGTTTTTGACTGAGAGCCAGTTTACAGCAGAAGAAAGTGTAACTGTTCTACTGGGGTGAGTTCAAGGCTGCATACTGCTCAGAACCAATAAAAGCTAATTTTAAGTGCCTTAGTTTGGACCTTGAATGATAAGTCTCGTGCTGGATCTCTATGCAGGTGATTAGAACCACTAAGCTATAAAATCACATTTTGATTTTAAAAATACTTTTAACTGTCATTACTTGGATTTTGAGTAGTTACTGGTATAAATCCTTAAGTAACATTTGATCCTCCTCTTTTAAACTCTTAGATTTGGTTTTATCTAAATTTATCTAAATAATATGTAGGCAAATGATATGCAGTCCTTGTGCCTGCTTGTTTCCATTTTCCCTGGAGGATCAGGCACTCTGAAATTGACCAACTGATGAACTTTGTTTGCATATAACAGGTAAAGTCAGTAAACAAATGCCATTAAGAGGATCCTTCATCTCTGAAACAGTATTTTCATACCAGTTTCTGTTTCTGTTATTACTCAGCAAAATGAACAGTTAAAAATAGACCTGCTCAAACCAATCTTTACTTTTCTTGACCAGTTTGGGTAAATGTTAGGACATGTTATGATTGTCCTTCAGAATAAAGAAGAGTAGAGTGAAATATTTGTAGAGCATAATGAAGTAAATATTAAAATGAACTTGCCTTGCATCATTTAAAGCTATTCCTGTAGCCACTGAAAAATCAGTAAACCCTCTAAGCTCGTGCCTGCTCAAAAGCTGGGTTTATCCTACGAAAAAGTAGAGGGTTTTTTGGAGTCTAACACTATATTTAAAGTGTTCATCCTTGTGCAAACACTACTGGGGTTCCATACTTCCTGCTAGAGAATACAGCTTTGATATTCTGTGAGCAAAGTACTTTACATTATGTAAAAAAACAAAACAAAATCCTAAAAACCCCAAGCCCAAAAACAAAAAAACAACCAACCAAACCAAACAAAAAAAACCCCAAACCAGAAAACACAGTCAGCTGTATTTCTTTAGACTCCCACAATAGTAGCTTAATCCCAGCTCTTTTAAAAGCTCCATTCCATATGAATGAGCTGGTTTTTAACATGTCAGAGTGAAAAAATCAAACTGATGCAGAGAGCACCTTTGGCTCCTTTTCCCTTTTCACTTTACCACCCCCCCCTTAATTCCTGTGTCATTCCATCAACACACAAACTTTAAAAGACTGTATGGAGTATTTCAAAGCCCAGTTCCAGACCACTAAGCCACTAGAACTGCTTGATGTTACTAGCTCTTTGTCAACAAAATATATTAAAATCTAAAAATAGATGCTTTTTTTCCTTTCTGTTTGGAGATGAAGCAGCACTAGCACATTTCACATACAGGTGGAACTCGGAGATCTGGCTTCCTACATCCCCAGGCAGAAGGCACCAGTGGTAGCCACGAAGGAAAGGAAATACTTTGACAAGGAAAGGAATGTGTAAACCTGTATCTTTACACACAACTTGCTGGCCAGTGATAAATTTTCAGCCTTGAAATGTGATCCCAATCTCTCTCCTAGGGCTAGCACTGCAGTGGTAGAAGCAGGCAGATTTACCCAGGTGAGGGACTGACCTCTTGAGTGACCAGCAGAACAATTCCTCACGTGAATGCTTTTGCAGGAAGCTAAGGAGTTTAAGTAATAGCTGCAAATGATGTACTAGATTTTTTTCGTTCTCCTGTGACTTTTCCTTGATGTTTTACCTCTGGCTGTCACTTTCCATTTGTCTGGCAGTACCACGGGGCTGGTGCCATGTTCCGCCACACCGACGACGTTTGGGGACCTGCGGGCAGCCAACGGCCAGGGACAGCAGCGGCGCCGCATTACATCCGTGCAGCCCCCGTCCGGCCTCCAGGAGTGGCTGAAAATGTTTCAGGTAACCATGCCTGCACAAATAAGCATCTGAAGCAGCTCTGCCCCCATGGTTTGTGTAAGGGAGTGCTTCAGTAGAGTTGGTCCTCCTTATACATCCCAGAACGTCTCTGCTGTTGATTTCGTGTTCTTTTGAAATAACAAATGGGCACCAGCTCTTGTTCCCTGTTTCAGCAAAAAAAACCCCAGCTTTAACTGGTTTCTTAATAATATAATCCTTCCTGTTTAATGCTTTCACATTTTCTGCAAAGTCTGTCCAATGTGTAAGGGCTACCTGCGTGGCCTCAAGCCATTTTCACTTGAGACTAGTAAGCTTTGGTGGGTGGTTTGCTTCAGTGCAGTTATAGCACTAGATTTGTCACAAGTCTGGTGTCTTCTAAGAATAGAAAGAAAAGTTTATCAAAAATAGATTAAAAGGAAACTCAATGTGTATTTTTACTGATCTCTGTGTACTGAACATGTCAGCCAGCACATGTGTACACAGCTGAAGGGAGGGAGGGAAGGAGGAGGTTTTTCCTATCTTTTAAAATGCTTTCAACAATGCCAAAAAATTACTTATCTGGGCAAAAGAAAAGATGCGAAGGGCAGTGCTATGGACCACTTGCACAGGTTAAAACTGAAATTTACCTGGACACCAGTCAGGGAGTACCTGAGCCAATTTTGTGTATGTAAATAAAAGCAAAGTTTGGGGCAAGCTTCTGCTACTGATCCACAATCAGTATCAAGGAGACCTTCACATTTTGCTTTGTATTTTTAAGAAGCAGGGATGAGTCTTACTCACTGATTTGAAAAATGGAAATATTATGTCTTCCTATCTTGATTAATAAACCATTCCTTCTAAAAGCATTTTTGAAAGGAGCAACTAACAAATGCAGGCATTGTTTCAATTACTGTAACAGGCAAAGATAAAAGAACAATATTGTAGATACAGGTATTTATCATACAATTTTGCAGGCAGAAGTGTGCTTTTGGCTTGATTCATGCTGCCACATAATACCGTTGATCTCAATCACTGTCAGTTCTGAACATTAAAATAATAATGTAGAACCTATTTCCTCTTTATTTTTACACATTTATGATCTGCTTAAACCAGTGGAAGCTTGAAATTAAGATTCTTGTACACATCATTCAGTTTCTTTAAAATATTCACATTTAATTATTGTGGTGTATCTTTTTTGAGACTGTTCATAGAAATATGTCTTTTTAACCCCTAAGGATCATATTTGAATGGTACTACATATATGTATCAATGGTAATGTAATACTACATTGTATTTAAACATTTTGTAATGTTAAAACATTTGTACTTACAAAAGCTATTTTGTTACTGACAATATGTAACATATTTTTATGTAAGATTGATAGTTAGTGGTTGTTACATATTTCTGAAAAAGATTAGGTAAGGCTGAAGTGTTTGAGAGAGTGGTGCAGACACCCATGTCACTAAGAGCAAGGCTATTGGCTGTTTGGTTAGGAAAAGTAGTCTGTAAGCCCATTAAAATTTTGCCTATGTAGACAAATGTGTACAGGGTGTAATGTAGAAAACATGTTTTAGTACGCATATATTTAGATACTTTCAACTTGTCAAAATACTTAGTTGCAGTACTAAGTGCCTAAATGTTGATCTATACTATTGAGAGAGAGAGGGAGGCATCTCTCTCCTAACTGGAGATCATTGAGCAGCACTTATTGATCACGTCTGTCACTGGTAGTTTTTATTGTATTCACAGAAGGGAGTCCCATACTTTTGAATGAAAAGCCCTCAGAGTCACGTAGCTCTATCTCAGGGTTACATCTGCTTGCCTCCTCGTTTTCTATGTGCCTATTTTTTACCTGAGTTTCATGAAAGGGGCAAGACTTAAACAGCCAAGTGATAAAAGCACATTCGTAGGGGAGGTAGCTCTGCCCAAAGGGCAGGATTAAATGGCACATCATTCTTGCAATACAAAGTTTTGCCTGTAGAGAAACAGGAATGAGAGAGCTGGCTTTGTGTACTGTGTACTCGCTAGTCCAGCTTAATAGCTCTCTTATTTTATATGAAAATATATTTCCAATTAATTTTAAAGCTAAATTTCTAGAGGCATGTTAGGGGGACATATCTAGTGCTGTTTGAGGTAAAACTATTCTTTGGCATACAAGCTGGCAGTGGCCAGTGATACTTAGCTGCTGTAAGGACTCTCACCTGTATGTTGGCCTTCAGTCCTTCTCCCATGTTATCTTTTCATATAAAATCAAGACCACTCTGCAAATATTAAGAAAACTTATGATGGTCTCTAAGGGCTTTTTAAAATTTACTTTTTATGTGTACTTCCTGTTGTTATGTTGTATAGTTGATCTAAGCCTTTTGTTTTGAAAGTAACAAAATAATGCAGAAGGGAGAAACAGTTGTGTAGTTGCACTTTCCCTTTAAAAATAGACTTGTATATGGATTTTAATGAAGTCTGGAATGAAGAATAGAAAGGAATTTTACTAGATTCAAACCAGTTAATTTCTTAAAGGCCTATTTATTTTTTCTGGTTTGCAATGGCTCTTGGCTTCTTTTTAAAATCCACTCTAAGAGTTTTTAAAGCCCAGTGCCCAATGTATCTTTACAAAATTTCTTCCTTTACAAGAAGTTTTAAGTCACCAAATTGCTTGCCATAAGGAAAAAAAGTCAACTGGATGCTACGTTCAGTCGGAGTTGGTATTTGCTTTAAAAATTACTCCATTCTTCCTACTAAATATAGTTAGGGTGTTGGGGTTTTGTGTTTAAGTAATTTATTAAAAAATGGCATTTTCATGGAAAATTGATTTTGAAAATCTGTTCCATGCATACTAATATCACTTTGAATACTAGTGAATGCTGTCATTTCACCTACTACTGGAAGCATTTTTTTTCACAGCAGTTTAGATAGCATCCAAAATTCTTTTGCCTTATCTGGCTGGCAAGAGCACCATTCCTTTTTTTTTTTTTTTTAACATAAATAGTTGCCTTAGTCACCTAAATTCAAATTGCTTACCATTCTCCATTCCAAAGATGCTCTGGAATGAATACATGTACATGTCACGCTCTTTTGTGAAACAGGCAGTAACAATTGTGCCATAACCAGCATTGCAGCATTTTCTGCTCTGTGTCTTGTGGTGGGACTAGGTCAAGGGTTGGAGTGTCTGTGCAAGCCCTACACACAGCTCTGGAAGGATCTGCACTGCAGCTTCATGCCCCTCTTGGCTGGATCACCAGAACTGGTTTGTTTCAGTCAGAGGAGTCCTGCAGAATTAGAGCAGGTCTCCTGCTGGTCCCTGCTTCTTTCACTTTGGTTTGGCTCTCATGGCAGTTTTGTTACATACAAATTTCATCTGGTTTCAGGAGAAACTCTACAATATCCAGCCTCTAGCAGGGGTGTAGGGTCTGAGCCAGTCACAGCTCCTCTGGACAAAGTCCATCACATGTGCTGCAAATGTTCGGCCCAGGGGACCAGGCTGGGGACTGGGACTCTGATATGGGTTAATGAGGGGACTTCAGCACCAGCTGCTCCTGAATCCCTCCTGGTGTGACAAACTACTTGCTGTGCAGTTCTACAGCTGTAGATGGTTTTTCTTTCAGTGCTTTTGTGCTATTTTTATCCAGACTGAGATACCCTCGAGGTGGGAGATGGCAGGGTTTTCGATAACTGATCCAAGAGCTGGACAGAAGCAGGCTCCAAGAAGAGCCCTTCTGCAGGTCTCACTAATGACAAACCTCCATTAACAGAACTTAGTAATGGAGAACAGTACCCTGAAGTTAAACCCTTTAAAATAGATTGTCCTTAATATATCTATTAGAGCAAAAGGATATAATTGCTACAAGCTGTAATTGGATAAATTGAAGGTAGCAGATGAGAGCTGGGCAATAGTAGAGTGCAGGTCATGGAAGAGGAGAGGTGCAGAAACAGATGATGATAAAAAAACAGGTGGCAGGTCAGACAGAAGGTATGAGGTGGAAGTTGTAGAAGCAGCAAAGATATGGTTTAAATTGATTGTAACAAAGGGAAGACATTTACCCAGAATAGTGAAGGGGAAAAGAAGGGGTGGTTTTCAGTTAGGTAGTGCTGTCGTTGCAGCAGCTGCTTTACTGGATGAGGAAAAGGTATGAACAACCAAAAGGCTTTGGCTGACAAATCAACACCTTCCCGAGGAAATGAGCAAAGAGGGAATATATTTCTTTAGGATGCTGAAGTCATTCAAAGAGCAGTATGAGTGGGCCCTGCTGGCTTCCCAAGGGCTGTGTGAATGAATCCTGGAGTTACCTTTTTTAAGGGAACCCCTGCCCCATAATAAAGGCTTTAGTTTAATTTTACATTTAAATTAAACTTCAGTTTTGAAGACAAGGAAAGAGAGGAAGACAAGTAAGCAAAAGTATTTTAAAGACACAGTATATTTTTACAAGAATCTTCAATTTGAAAGGGAATTGCTGGTAGAAATCCAAGGTGTCTGGTCACGAGGCCACCTGTCTCAAAATTCCTCTGGTCATCTACAAGGTTTGAAACTTTGCAAACTGTTTGGCACACAGTTACTTTTTGTTTCTCCTCTGCAAAATTTCTTCACTGTTGTTTCTCATCAAAGCCATGAAGCTATTCCTTATCCTTTCTGCCTAATGAGATACATGCAGTTTTCTTGCAAATGGATCAAGCTACAGCGCCCAGAAACAGAATTTACCAGTCTCGTCTTCATTAATGCAAACAGTTGTGTTCATCTGGCAAGGCTTCCTCCCAGTTTTCCATGCCAGACATTTCCCTCAGAGACCCCTTACCAACTGTAGCTGGAGGTTTGTTTGCTTAAGTGAAAGACTGAGGGGACAACGTCCTAGAGACAACATTTTGTAGCAGTTGATTGCTTCCGTAGGAAGCTGCCTGTACCCATCCCCTAATGATGACAGACAGATAAAAGAGGGTTCTGCTTTTAGTCAATAGCAGCTCTTTCCCATTCTTGAATCTTTTCTCTTTTCTGTCCAGATCTTTATTAAGTTTTCAAAACCAACTAGGTGTAAGAGAGTTACAGATTAAGATAGCATACAGTGACATTATTAATCAATAACATGTTGGTAACTGCTAGGAACATTTGCCACAGCAGCAAACAACGCTCTTCAGGTAAAGTTGTTTGAATTTAGTAAATGTAGCTGCTTACAAATTAAAATTAGACTGACCTTGGAAATTGATATTATAAGGAAGTAGCACAAGTACTGCTTTCCCTCTTTTTAATTCTCCTAAATTCAAACACGGCTGACAGATGAGATTAAAGACTGCAAGCGTTTGTACCTAACACCAGCTAAGCTGTGGGTTAATGAAACAAACAGCAGTTGGAAAGTTGGTGAGATAAACAGTTCTTGAGTGCATGATTTATGGAGAACTGCTCTGTGATGCAAATGTTTCTGTTGAAAGAAATTTATAATAAAAGCTGTTTATAACAGCACGGCTGCAACTTTGGTTGAGACAGTCTAGTTTCTTTTTAATATTCTTAGGTATTGGGTATGAGGCATGAAAACCCTCATCTCCTGTGGTGACACTGCATACACACAGGTGGATGGGGAATGTTTTCTTGCCAGCTTAAACCATTTTACCAATTGCCCACAGTGCATGGAAGGGCTCAGGTCAGGAACTTCCTCCTCCATTAGGGCAGGCTGTCCAGTACCTGGCACACGTTTGCTGCAGGGCAGGGGCAGGGCAGTGGGGTGAGGCAGCTGCTGTGCACGGCTGCTCCCACGGCAGTCCCAGAGAGAGCTGGCTCCCTAAACGTGGCGGCTTGGAGCTGCCTCCGCTGCCCTGGGGGACTCGGGTCACCTGGAGTCCCCTGGGCCATCGTTCTGTGAATGATACTCCTACTGACATTTCAAGTATTTTGATGTTTTAATTAGGGAGAAATGATGCAATGCAGTGATCTTTCTGCATTGAGTAAAGCTGGGTATTTATCAGCTTTGCATTTCGCTTTCAGAAATTCCACCTTCACCTTGTTCTTCACTTGCCTCATTGTTCTGCAGAAACTGCACAGTACACAAACATTGTAGTATTGTGGAGACCAGAGTGAATTGTCAGAGTCAAATCCAGGGAACAGAAATTTAGAGCATGAGTAGTAAAGATCCTGAGATACATGGCAGATGAATACAGAAATCTGAAGTGTAAGGTATCTTGCCCTTTTTTTTTTAAGTTTCAGTTAGCCTCTTATGGTAACTGTAATATCATTTGTACGTGCTAATTTACTTGTAAATGTCACTCTAGAAGACATTTGAGAATAGGAATGTGAATCTACTCTCAAAAACTGTGATGTCTCATTTTCTCTCTAAGGCTTTATTTGTGCTCTAATTCTGTTGCTAAATCAGCTAGCAGTAGCTGTTGTTTTTTCCTATAAATTTTTTTTTCAAATTATTTTCACATAACGAATCAAAGCTCTTTGATGAGCACGGATGAGTTTAAGACATGACTTTTAGATCCTCAGTATATTAAGTTACTAATTTTTTTTCCTACAAATGATGCTCCTAATCTGCTATGCTCCCAATTGAGTGCCTTATTAAAATCTTGAAATTTTACGGCGCCCATTAGTAAAAATGCGGAGTAAGAAAATTACCAATCAAAATTATCTATTTATTCAAGTGTAAATTGATACTTACAAAATATGCATTGGTTTATAGCCAGGATTCTGAAATTGCAACATTGTCACTTAGGGATACACTGCAGTAATAAGCAGACAGTAAACTAATGTATTTTTCAAGAAAGTTTTTTTACTTTCCTTTCCTCTTCGACGTTTTGGTCTACCAGATGAAACATGAAGGTTAAAAGCTATCATCTCACTTGAATGCACAATAGAGAAAGGGAGTTCATTCTATTTCAACCCTTCTGTTGTCTGTGGCATGTGTGTAGATTTCATCAAGTTCAAAAGAAGCTTAATTAATTCAATTATTATTACTAAATATTATTATCTATTTAATTGCCAATCTGTATGTGTGCATATAACAAATCCTTTCTTAGCTTATGAATTAGTGTAGTAATTTTGAATATTTTGTGTTGATTAACTCCTCATTTTTGTATCATTAGCATGAGCATTTATCTCCTGGCTTTTTATATGCTTGTATATAGTTACATGAGGAAACTTAATTTGCCTTATTGGCACAGCAGTGGCACTTACTGATATAAAACAAACCAGTTTGTTTAACTAACCTCACTGTTTCTTTCTTCTTCTTCCCTTGCAGAGCTGGAGCGGACCAGAGAAGTTACTTGCTTTAGATGAACTCATTGATAGTTGTGAACCAACACAAGTGAAACACATGATGCAAGTGATAGAGCCCCAGTTTCAAAGAGACTTCATTTCCTTGCTCCCAAAAGAGGTGAGAATTACGGGATAATATTGGATTATGAAGTGCATTGACTGCCATCTTTAGAAAACTTCTGTACTATTTTTGCCAACGTAAACTCATGTTAGAAGTTCACAGTTTGGAACACTGCCATAATATGGCTGCTGTAATTTCAGGTTGACATATCTCTATCTTTTTGATACCATTTAGGTGCTTGGAAATACAGATGACCCCTTTAAACAAAATCCCAATAGCTCTAAAAATATCTCTGTATCTCAGTTGGACCAACTGTGCTTTTTATGGGGGAACTAATTCTGTTAGGGCACATACACACACACATCTCCTCTGGATGTAAGACCTCTCTGCAAATTATTCTGAGAGTGTAAGCATTATTTTTAATGCTGTAAGTGGTAAGTGTTTTGTTAGTGTTATTTTAAAATTTATTTTAGACTAACAAAACCCTAAAATCTCTACCAAATAAACCAAAAGTAAATCCAGAAAAGCACTTCTTACTAAGGATTAAGCCAAAATGTAATTAAGCAGATTCCTTAAAGTAAATCCATCACTGAAAATCAGATCATGTTGTATCCAGTTAAAGAGAAACTGAGCTTTAGATTTTGCTCTGTGTGTGCTAAATGCTTTCCACACAAGAGTAATTTGTGATGTCATCACAAGTAGAACATGAGGGTGGATATGCAAGGTTAGAAACCCAGTTTGCTGCAGTTATTGAATAAATGTATTTTAGTTGACCTATAAATAGTACTTCTCTCCTTGATTGACTTTAGGGAGTTAAGCCTCAGTTCCAAGTGCAAAGCAAGTTCTTTTAAGTTATTCAGGTGTTTGTATTTGGCTGCTACGTTTGACATGGTTTTATTACCTGAAGACTGTTTCATGTCTCTGTTCTTTGACACTCTTTTCTGGCATATATCCTATTTTTGAATACTTGCATCTGCAAAACCCTTCTTTCCTTTACTACACTGTCATATCTTCACAAGTCTGTAAGTGTCACAGCCTTCCCTTGCTGGCTGGCATTTGTAAGGGTTGGAATTAATTTATGCAGCAAGTATTAACTTAGTACACAGGGCATGAGATTAGTGTTTAGAGAAGTAATTCCAGCAGCAGCCTTCTCAGGGAGTGGAAAGGACACTGGGGGAGGAGAAGAGTTCAGCAGCACCTCTGCATGGTTGCTTCTAGAGAAGCTGCCCAAAGCATCAGAGGCAGAGGAAGGCAACAAGACTTTTTATTTTGAAGACAGAAGATATTTTGTCACTTCTGGATCTATTCAATCTGAAAATTTAACAAAGGATTGGTAACAGTCACTCAGGTATCAGTTCTCTTTGCATGATTTTGTGGCAATACTCACTGAAGTACAACCAGCGATCTAGTTACACTGTAAGTAAAGATCATGTTATAATTTCAGTTTTTGCAATTTCTTCACAGAAAAAATACAGTACTTAAGCAGTAAAACTTCCTCACTTACGTTTCTTCACTCCCCTGTAAACTACAAATGTTTAATTTGGTCATTTCTGTGGGTTTCCTGCCTCTTGAAACCAGAATATTGTAATGTGTAGCTTCCTGACAGGCTGACTTCACCGGTGAAGTTGGCTTGAATAATTTTTGCTTCCTAACCCCGAGTCACTGTCACCAAAATTAACCGAGTTAAAAAAAGCCATGGAGCTGACTCCACCATCTCCTCTGCTGTTCCCTCAGCCAGATCTCCTCAGCAGGGCTGTCCCCAGCTGCTGAGTGCTGGCTGCAGTGGGGGAGACGCTCTGAGCCGTGGGGGCACGAGGGAGTTGCTGGGGTCAGTAATTCCATGAAGAGGCTTCCCTAGCGAGGCCAGCATCCTGTGAAAACACGCTCCCTTGGGTTGTCGCTCCGCATTAACATCTGCGCTTATCTCCAGTGCTGTTGGATGCAATGCACTGATTTCATTACCAAACCAGAGCAGGAAGATGATGTGGACAGGAGGGCTTTGCTTCAAAACCATTGTCTGCAATGAAAAGACAGGAACTTAAAAGCCAAATAACCATGGAAATGTTGGTTTTCCTCCCGAGAAAAAGCAAACAGTTAATATGAAATAAATACTCTTGTTTTCTTGCTGAGACTTTACAAATAATTATTCAAATTACTTATTTATGAAAATCAGGTTGAGAAACCAATAGATAAAGAGTTTTGCTGAAATCAGCCACAGAAACGTTGTTAGTTCTGTGTGTGTAAATGAAGAAAAAGGCAAGGGACTGCTTACTACTGGGTATTATTAACACTTCAGCATAGAGTAGTTCTAAATCCAGTTCAGTCAAAGGTCAGATCTTTGCAACCTGAAATTTTCTTATAACTAGATCCATGAGCTGAGACAAAGGATGTCATCTTTTATCCACTGCTAATCCTAAAGTCAGCTGTGGGCTGTGTTGACCGTTGATGACTATTTAGATAAATGTAGTCTAAAATAAATGTTACCCATATTTAACCTGGTTTAGAATCAGTTGGCTCATAGGTTTAATTAATACCAGCTTAGCAAATGTCTGTGTCTGTATAGATAGGACAAGTAATATTTAAACAAACTGCTGTCAACTGAGAAACATTCAGCAAAAAATGGAAAGGGTCTGTGTCATGTTTGAGTTTTGTCACATGCAGATCTACAGTATATGATGTGTGTTAGGAAACAGCACTTCTTCAATAATTTCACGTACCAGGAATGAAGACAGAAAGTCTAAAAGGACAAGTACAGTTGTTGCTCCTGTAATAGAGAGCTTTACACCAGATCCCAAATGTTGACCCCCTTAGTAAGGAGAGAAGAAGTTCTTCAGGTCTATGGCCTTGGGTGCCTGCAGGACCTAACACATCATTTAAGGCACAGGTCCCTCAAATGTGGAGGTCTGTGTGCTCCCCATGAGCTGCAGGTGATGACTTGCAAACAAGGTATGTGTGTGCAACCAAAATGTAAACAGTTGTGAAGTGCTGAATTTTTATTTCCTGCTCAGTCACTGACTTGTCTAGATTACTAAAAGTAAATGTTTCTCACAAAATAAAGTCAAAAATCTGCTGAGGTCAACAGCGTGCAGTTATGACTTCCTCAATAAATTTTAGTCTTTGCTGCTTTGAAGGGCAGATTCTGTTTCTATCTATCTATCTATCTATCTATCTATCTATCTCATAACTTCAGCTAAAAATTAAATTGCGAGTCCTGAACAAACCACATGGCAAGCAGAAGTAAAAGCGAGTGATCTGATTTCCTTGACAGCTTCTGCATCCTGTTAATTACTGACAAAGACCCCACTGTGTGAGCATATTAGTAGTTCTCTGCATTTATGCTTATCAATAGTGTTCTTTCTGCAGAGTTTCTAGGGACTCGGTGCATTTGCTGTGATTTTCCTGCATCTTACGCTTATTTTCCATGACTAGGGAGTTGCATTGTTGTTGTCAAGTAGAAAAGCTGTACTTGGTCATCGTACCCTTAATGATCCTTGTGTTTTGGATTGTGATTTATGTGCCTCTGTTTAAGGCTTCCTGGAGATGTGGGATTTGGGGGGCTTTATCGTGGTCACTGTATGGCTTAGCTCAGTCAGGCAAGGTCTGAATTTTTCCCAATAAACTTTAGTTTTGTCATGTGGAAAGGCTCAACTTCTGTTTACTTTCTGGTGCTCATTAGGATTTGCCCTATGGTTTTGGTAACAAGCTGTACTAAAGTTACATGTCTTGATCCTACTGCATCCCAATCCATAAAGCTCCTTGTAACTCCACCCAGGAGTGTGTTTGAATTCTCATCAGAAAATGAGCAATACCTACACTGCCTTTCCTATGGCTGCAGAGAGGTTTTGAGCTCTGGGGAATGTAGTATTTACTTGTTCTGTATTTGGGCTTTCTGAGTGACTTTACTCATCACAATGCACATCCCTGTTTGCTCACATGGTGAGCACTGTACTTCTTAGTTCAGCTCTCATAGTAACTTTTGGTGCAATTGTTAGCTAAAATAACATAGACATAATTACCTCGGTAATAATTCTTACAAGGATTCAAAGTAATGTGGCTTACATTTTTTTAAAAATGTAATAATTATTTCAGCTGACATCTATTTTCTTGCAAATGCAAGAATCATTTTGTGATATGATCTGTAAGGATTTAGTTACTTACAATGATTGTTATATTTCCACATGCCCACAGGAATAAACTGGAGTCTGTTAAGTTTCAGAGATTGTTTAATAATTTATCGTTCCAATTTTCTGGATTTCAGCCCCTGATGTGTGATAGTAAATGGAGTTATTTCACTTTCCTCTTCAAAAGCGGTGCAGAAAATACATTTTCTTCTTATTTTTTACAGCTGGCACTGTATGTGCTGTCATTCCTGGAACCCAGGGACCTTCTGCAGGCAGCCCAGACATGTCGTTACTGGAGAATTCTGGCTGAAGATAATCTTCTCTGGAGAGAGAAATGCAAAGAGGAGGGTAAGGCTGAGCAAAATGATGGATGTAATGGTCGAATTGTTGCCATCATAAAAAAGTGCAGTTCATTTACATAATAAGCTTAAAGTTCTACGAAGGCAATTCGTGTGACTTTAGATTTAGTGCTAGTTATGCTTTGAGCTACATGGTATGTATCTCTGTTGAAAGCAGGAAATAGAAATAATCCATGGAGTGCTAGAGTGTAGGCTTGAATATCTTATTTATAAAGTATACCAGTTGCTTGTTTTAGGAATACAGTTGGGTTTGCTTTTTGAGGATTATGTTTATTCAAAATGCCACCAAAAGAAATAACAGCTGAGGTGTAAAAAATGATAGAGTATGGCCTGGCAGTTTGTAGCCTGGAGGAAAAACTGTTTCAGTGGTTGCTAGAAGGGCTGCTCTAATTTCACATCACTTGTAGGGTAATTAAGGCCGAGATGGTGCATGGTACTGGGAGAACGTGCTGAAAGATTTGCTTGGAGAGGGACACACAGTCCATTAGCCACATGGATATTATCCTGCTCATGCCAATTCAAGAAGATACAGTCCTCCAGCACTGATATAAGTGGGCAAGAAAAGGCTCCCATGAAAGTAGCCATGTATTTTGTTCACATGGAGAATGTAAGCTTTTTTTTTAAGGAGAATTACAGGAACAAGGAATCTGTTTGGGCTGGGGGGGGAGGAAGGGTACGTGGTCCCAGAGCAGTCTCATCTCAGACACAGGACCCTGTCCAGACTGCCTTGGAGTATGGAGACAAGAACTTGTGAAGGGTTGATGCAAAAGCTTCAAAAAACATAACAATGTCAATTGTAGCTGACTATTTGTGAGGGCACCTAAACTAGTTTGTTTTCTTTTGCGATGGAAAGCAGGTGTCTGACCTCCCAAATCTTCTCTAAAATTCTCCTCTTAAAATTTTCAGTGAAAATGCATTAAAAGGACAGAGTGAGGAAAAAGGGAGAAGGTTGAGAGGGGAATGAGCTTACGTTTGTGAGCTTACAAGTAAGAATAAATCCAGGCAGGGGAGCACAGGCAAGCAGGCCAGCATTGCAGCCTGCTTAGCTTCAGTGAGCTGCTCAGTAACATGAAGGAGCCCTTAATTCAAGATTGCAGGCAGAGATGGGACTAAAGGCAGAAGAGTGAAATCCACATACTGGCAAGAGACAAGACTCCTGCCAGTAATGAAATGCAGTGGAGAGAGGAGCTGCATAGAAAAGAGAGCAGGGTGAGAGAATTGTAAAAAAAGCTGTATCTGTATTAGCAAGGCTAAAACAAAGCACTAATGCTTAAGTGTCAAGAGTGAAAGGGCATAGCTATACTTAAGTTCCAGCCAAGAGAGGACAATGCCAAAAGCACTCAGCCTTTCAGATCAAGAAAGTAATTAAAAGCTCACTAATACCAGGAGTCACAGTGATCTTAAAGGTAATGAAGATGGGTGAGCAGACTGGAGAACCACAGACAGAAATGTTGACTTCTCGAACTGCTCCAGAATAAGCATATAAGTGGTTAAGGAGATTTTTGGATAATATCCATTTGTAAAAGGCAATATTCTGCTGCATTGCCTCGGAAAGGGGGATCCAAACCCAAGCGAGGAGTTTGCCAGCAAGGAATGATGAACTAGAGCATTTTCAGTCGTGATTATGGTAATGATTATGCTGAACTGACAAGGACAGACAGAGTATAAATCTCTGAGGAGCAGGGTGGTGTCACTGACACAAAGATGTTGGCATGCAGGAGGTTGTTACATTTCTGCCATATTTTAATATCAGGGGTCACGGTAAAGGTTTGGGAGGGAAGGCGTTTCCTGTGGGGTGGCCTCATCTCTTCGCCCCCCAACCCCCCTTCTTTTTAAATTCCATTTTAGGGATTGATGAACCATTACATATCAAGAGGAGGAAAGTAATAAAGCCGGGCTTTATACACAGTCCGTGGAAAAGCGCCTACATCAGACAGCACAGGATTGATACCAACTGGCGGCGAGGAGAACTGAAATCGCCCAAGGTGAGGTTCTGAGCCCTGTGCATGGGGCCGTGAACAAAGCAGGATCAGCTCCTGGCTCGGGTTCTTTCCTTTGGACAAACGAGACTATCCATGCACAAAAAGCAGTGAATTGCTACAGAAAAAAAATAATTTGTGTTTTAGCTTACCCTGATTTTAAGTTATATTCTAACCACCATTTTGGCAATGTGTAGTGCTTCATCCTGTGGAATCTTTTCATTGCTCTTCTAAGAATTTCTGTACAATTTTGTGAATTCTTATAAATATGCCAGTCTTTTTGAGACAGGCAGTTATGGAAACTTGATTGGAAATACTTATATTTAAATATACAGACACATATATTGTGTATATATGAGTGTATATGTATGTATTGATAAAGCTGGGTCATGTTGCAACATAAAAATACTCCACAACTGTTCTTTGATCAATTCATGCTTTATTTTTAAATAGATTCTTCTAAATTGAGCAGTGCAAGACAATAACTTCATTCTGTTTTAAGATTTTTGTGGGGTTCTCTAATGTTAAAGTTATTTTAAGGACATTGATATTTATCATTGCATCCTTTCCAACATGAAGATATGAAGCAATATTTCAAACCTTTTGTAAATAAAATAGCAACTCTCTAATCAAACCTGATAATGAACAAGCAGCCAGAAATGTGAAGAAAACTCATAATCGTGGCTTTTTAAGGTTTTAAGGCAATTTACCTGTTTTCTTAATTAAAAACAACAAAATAAAATAAGAACAAAAGAATTCCCATGGAAAACCTATGGCTGCATCCTGCTGTTTATTTGGCCGTGACTTATGTACATCTCTGGCAACGGTTCTGTATTTCTTGCCTTGATATGCCACATCAAGTTATCTTGGAATTATTATTAAAATTACAGCCTCTGGCATTATCCAAATGCCATTTCATTTCAATGAACATCTTGAAAAACGTTTGAATATCTTAAATGTATTCTAGTAGGGCTTTTACTAGGGAATTTTTTTTTGCTGTATTGCAATGAGATATACAGAATTACAGTTTTTCCAAAATCAAGCATTGCAAATCCCACCTCTATAAAGCAGCATCCCAGTCCACATTCCCAGCACATGAAACCGTTGCTTTTGTTTGTGTTTAATTGAGTTGATGGTTTTCTGGTTTTTGACTTTGGTGCTGCCTGGCATTTAACACAATACAACGCTTGGCTGGTAAGGGAAAAAAATGGATGTAGACAGCCTTGACCACTGAAATAAAAATGGCTCAGCAAATAATCGGCCCATCCTTTTTATTCAAGATTGAAACAAAAGGTAACAGTAACTCAAAAATAAAGAGATGGCGTAACTGCAGAGAAATAGAGCAGTGTCCAGTTACTAATTCCATTCACTGTTGTTAGTGATTTTTCCTGGTACTTTCAGGAGGCTTGCAGTAACTGTGGTGTGCCTGCTAAGCAATGCAGCATCACTCCATGGAAGGAGGGAAACACCTTCTTTGGTCCCAGCTGGCGGTAAATTAGACTTGACACACGGGATTAAGGGGCCTTATTATTACTGGAGCAACTCTAGCATTTTGTAATTTTATGAATCAGAAGAGCACTTTGTTTCTCCTGCTTCTGTCTAACTTCCTGCATTAAATTGTGGCTCTTGCTTTTGTGTTCCTGGTTGCCAGGTGCTCAAGGGCCACGATGACCACGTGATCACGTGCCTGCAGTTCTGCGGGAACCGCATCGTGAGCGGCTCCGACGACAACACGCTCAAAGTGTGGTCAGCAGTGACAGGCAAGGTAAGGTGGCTGCTCTGCTGGATTCCTTGGGAAATGAGCCACAGGTAGAGCAGTGGCACAGCAAAACTGCTGCTGTGCCAGCAGACCTCGCTGCAGGGTGGCCTTCGGTGCCTCAGGGGCAGGAATCGGAAGATGTACCAGATAAACACGTGGGTTGCCTTTTCCCACACAGAAACTCCTCCAGTTCAAAAAAGTCACCTTGATGTGAAATTGCAATGCTGCTCATGTTACCACTGGCATATATCCTTGTTCTCTTGGCAATTCTGCTATTCTTGTGGAGTCGTTTGTGACATGGATTTTAAAGAATTTGGACAGAAACATTACTTTATCTTCCTTAAAGCTTAACTTAGGCTGCATTTACCCCTCTGGATCTCCTTTTCCTCACTTGTCTCCTAGAATTCTTGCTGTTGTTTTCAAATTTTTGCAATGGAGTGTTCATTTTACTGGCTCAGATTTCAAATGCGGAGTTTGTTTTTCTTTCCAAGCTACTATATTGCTGAGCCACAGGAAAAAAAAAAATTAACTTGCTTTAGGTTTAAATATTTCCTATTAAATTAGATCCAGCTCAGGCAGGAATTTAATAAGCTTCAATAATTTAATTCTGGCTTAGAGGAGCAAAACAATATGTGCAATCAAAAAGACAGTACTGAGCATTTCAGTCATGTTAGAACATCACAGCTACTCAGCCCACAGTTTGGTTTTTTTTCTGAGGTGACTGACCCACCAAGGATGTAGAAAAGACCTTGGGGAAATGGTACTTTTAGACTGGTATTGTGTGCACTTTGCTTGGTTTTAATGGTATAGATAACAACAGGACAGCTGCTGAGGATAACAAGTTTAAGATGTAAAAGGTATCCACTTCATAATGTGGAAGCTGAATGTATTCAGCATTTGTCATTGCATGCCCAGAAGATCCTTGAAGGGATTGTTAATCCTACTGTGGGTAAGAATAAAATTAAGAGCCATAGGCAGCCTCACCCTGCTGCTGTTGGCTTCCCTACAACAAACTGTCTAATGAAGGATGCCATAATGAAATTTACATCTATTTTAATTGAAAAGGGCAACCTGAACACAAATGGAAAATACTTTCTTTGTACGTACCACACTCCCAAAAGCAAAATGTTCCCTTAAATATATCTAATTAAGCACAGTGGCATGACTTAACAATTGCTGTTCAGTAATTTTTTGAAAGTAATTGCAAAACCTAGTGTGGCCATTCGCCCCAAACCTTTAAGGGAGCCAGAAATTGTGTCTGAAAAGATGGAAGCATGCTGTATCACCCCTCATGCTTACTGATGCTGAAGAATAAATAAAAAAGAAACCCTAAAGGTTGGTTTGTGCAAATGAACATGACTAAATAATTCCCTTGACAGATGTAAGCCCAAAATAAGGATTCTGTGTTCTTACTGCTTTAACCAAATGATTTCTTAAAATGTGAGCACAGTGGATGAAATAAGAAAAAAGGAGAACTGTAGAAATGAACATCAGCTATGAAGTGAAAAAGATGGATTTGATAGCCATATATTAAGCCAAGAGCCAGTAATTGCAGAAGACTGGTTAAAAATTGTTAACAGGAAATCTGTGTACAACAAAAAAGCAAACCATTTTCAAGGATGCTAGAATGAACGGGATGCTAACAACAGGAATTACTATACTGTCACTGATGCAGAAAAAATGCCTTGCAAGAAAATTTGTATGATGGAAATACAGTGTGTAGTAAAAATAGAACATTTCAGCAGAAAGTCATGCTAACTACCACAGTTACGGGTTTTCTTATTAGAGTTGATCCAGTTAATCTGTATTTGATTTTTTTTTTAAAGTAACCTTTGGCTTAAAATTAGTGTATTTTCAAAAGGTATGATCACAAGGAGAAGATCCAGGACAGGACAGTTAGAAAACCAAAATGCATCAATGTTTAAATGGAGTAAATCAAAAGACTGGGTATTTAGGATACACTATCTCAGATAAAAAATACTGGACTGCGTCAAGAGGAGTCAACTAACAGTTAAAGGAAGGCCACGGCAATTAATGCCACTTAGCATTAGATTACAGAAAAAGAGATCCTCAAACTGCCTTGACCTCTTTTCTCGTGCAGTTACAGGTTTGACTGATAAAAATAATTGTGCAGAAGTAGATGGCTGTGTGCATTGAAAGACTATCCCCATGACAGGACTGAAGAAAATAGAATAATGCAAAAATCAACACGGCACATATTTAAATGGGTTAGAAAATGGGTAATTATAGAGATCATGTTGTTAAAGTAAATGCAAAATCTTCATGGAGTATCTTTCTAGAGGAGTCTTGCAAGGATCTTTCGTTGTCTGTGCTAATTAGCATTTATTGCTGCCTGGTGGGAAAGCATATATAGTCATTACTTGTAGGGAAAACAGGCTGGGAGACAGAGACAAGCCATTGTTCCGGGCCGACAGGGGTTTTATAGAAGAAGGTGTGAGCAAACACTGTCTGTACATGGTGAGAAATCATGTCAGACATTTGGGATCAGAGAAGGGAGGCTGTGCTTATGTAGTGTGGGATTCTCTCCTGGCAACAGTAAAGTCTGAAAAAGGTCTGAAACATGGTTTTGCAGGAGTGATGCTGTAGCTGTGGTTTACAGAGTGTGGTGTTTCTTGGATAAACAAACAGAAAAATACAACAAAACTATATGGTTTATAGATTGGTAGTAAAACTACCAAGCGTGTGCTCTCTCCACTTCTAACACACTTCAAAAAGCTATTGGAAATCCTGCAATGACTCAGAAAAATGCCAGGAAAATGACTCAAGGCTGCAAAACATGTCCTTGTATTGAGAAATTTGGAACGACAGCTTAGTTTGTCAAGGGAAAGATTACAAGAAAAATTCCTTATAGTTGAAGTACCAACAATTGAGAGAGAAATTTGATGAGTATTTTTTTACAAAGGGGGAATTTTTTTGTTCAATCAGAAAGAAGTCACATGGGGTCTTCTGACTCTTGCTAAGAGAGCCAACTCTTACCTCCAAGATTGCTATTTCTTAAAGTTTCCATTCCCCCGTGTCAAAAGGGTAACCGAGGAAAATGTTTCTTTTCAGTGTTTGAGAACACTGGTTGGGCACACAGGCGGAGTGTGGTCATCACAGATGAGGGACAATATCATCATCAGTGGCTCCACAGACAGAACACTGAAAGTCTGGAACGCTGAGACCGGGGAGTGCATCCACACCTTGTACGGACACACCTCCACTGTGCGCTGCATGCATCTCCACGAGAAAAGGTGAGGCTTTGTGCAGAGCTACAGCCTGGCCCGGCCTTGGGGACACTTGTGCTCACAGAAAGTGCTCCTCAGACTCAGGGAGCTCACCCACCGAGTGGGTGAAACACAAACCAGGCAAAACATAAACCAACACAAGGGAGGAGATGATTAATAGCAGCAGAAGCATAAGAATACTAAATGAAGAACTGTAAGTTGAGTCATGTACTTCAAAAAGTCACAGTCTGCGTTATTTCAAAGCTAATTCTTTGTTACACCATGATCCAGTCTCCCACACTGAATAATTTCTTCTTTTGTTAATACTGCAGACTTTTACTACAAAATTTTACCAAATACCCTCCTAAGTATTGTCACTGCAGTATTTTATTTAAATTTTAACTGAATATAACATAATTTCTGCATTAGTAAACCATGTCTTGATTCAACAAACATTGGCAGAGCTCTGTTACTTGGCTGTGGTATAGAGCTGTTGACAGAGAGATTGTTGGTTGCGTTTCTTCTTTCCTTGAAGAATTATGAGGTTTTCTAATACAAATTCCATTAATGTTGATGCCATCTAATTTCTGTTGTTGCCTAAAAAACCTTATAGAAGTATAAACCGAAAAAAAATCAAGCAGAATAATACTTTTACTAAAAAGTGAAATTTCTAAATATCTTTGTTTTATTGGTTATAATTAGTCAGTTTATTTGTTATAATTACTCGATTACTAAAACAGAATGCCTGTAGCACTGGCTGGAGCTCACTATGTTCATAAGCTTTCATAGGTAGATACAACAGTCCCCAGAATTTCTCATGGCATTGTTTTGCTGTTCAGGAATGCCTTTTAAAATAGTGATTGCAAATTATATCAATTAGAAGTGAGGAGGTGAGGCGAGTAGAGCGAGGAAGAAGAACACTCCAGTCATTTGAGACCTCGTGAAAATGTCACACCAAGCCAGAACTTTGGTGGCTGGTGACCAACTCAATCTAATGTCCCCAGTTAAAACTCAGAAGCCATTTGTAGCCAAGTTGGACTGTTGCAGTACGTTTATGTGCGGTGCTAAGCACGGGAGGGGTTTTCTCTTGCTGCAGGGTGGTCAGTGGGTCTCGAGACGCGACGCTGCGAGTGTGGGACATAGAGACGGGCCAGTGCTTGCACGTTCTGATGGGCCACGTCGCTGCAGTTCGGTGCGTTCAATATGATGGCAGAAGGGTTGTAAGTGGTGCATATGATTTTATGGTCAAAGTGTGGGATCCAGAGACAGAGACCTGTCTGCACACACTGCAAGGGCATACTAACAGAGTCTACTCGTTACAGGTATGTGATTTTTATCTGCTGCTTTAGTTTTGCTTAAGTAACATTTAAAGTCAGTTTATTTCATCTTGTTTGTTAAGTTGTGGGTAACTGGTACAGAGTTATACAGACCACAAGAATACAGAGGCATGTGTGATAAGCCCCTCTTTCATTTTGTTAAACTACTTATATGTTTTCTTAATTTAGAGACCAAAATTTTTTTAGAGTAGCATTTTTTAAAGGACCCAGTGCAATGAAGCCCAAATCTCTATACCGGCAAGTTATGTTGTTTTGTGGATTGATGGGTTGTTTGGTTGAGGTTTTTTTTCCAAACCTTGCATGTATTTTGGAGCTGTGTTTTTGCTTTCTTCAAGAAATTCCAAACTTACTGTTTTAAATAAATCAGAGGATATAGCAATTGACAATGTGCCAAAAACTCTATTGGATTAATGTTCTGATTTATGGAGATCTGTTTATTCTCATTTTCTAGTCCCATCTTCCAATTTTAAACTATAATTCACAGTAAGGCTGAACCTAAAATTTTAATGATCCTGTGTAAATCTCTAGCCTTCTACTTCCTCTTCTCTGAGTACAGGCCAGATATACAAGTGTGAGGCATTTCAACAGCAACATGTTAATGTAGGTGCAGGTTATTATGGTGCTGCTTTGTGGCATCTCTCTATTGCCCACCAGCTTTCCACAAAGCTGGCAAAGATACACACAGACCTCATGTCTTGGGTCTTCTTACCTTTACTAATTCAAAACATCATCTTGTTCATTCATAGAGTCAAAGCATCACTTCCAGGCATTGAAAGGCAAAAGAAATTAATTTCATGCTTGTGCCTGTTCACACCACAATCTGGCAGGACTTGAAAAAGAAATCAACAAAGACAGTTCAAAATTGGGAAATGGCATTCAGCATGTAACTGCTGTGGTTTGTGACTCAGAAAGTGAAGCTCAGTGTTAGAGACATTTTTCATAAAGTATTTCATATCTCCCCATAATACATAAAATATGAACAAAGTTCCTAATTGGTTTCCTTTCCCAAAAACACGTAGCAAAATTTATCAAAAACTCCAGCCCTTCTCTTATATTCATATGCTGAGGAGTGTTTTCTAGACAAGCAGCAAGCAAGTTAAAAATACTGTACTACCTTCTTACCTCTCAAAAATGTTCTAAAGATCTTTTTCTTGTGGGGCAGTTTGGGAACAGATGTTACTCTAACTTAGCTTCACCACGGGCTCCTGTTTTGGCTTGCTTTGTTATGACTTGCTCTGATACTGTAGTAATAATGGATCAAATAACTGGGTTGTGTTACACATCAATATGTTCTGAAACAAATGGGAAGAGGGTCAGGAAGGGCAAGCTGGAGTCTACAGGTATTTACAGGTTTGGAACAGAAAGATTCTTTAAAATTGCCTCGTGGCTCCTGCCCTTCAGCCTGAAGTAGCCCCCAACAGCAGAACTCCCAATAAATAGAATAATCAGATGGAAAAAGCCAGTCCTCCATGGCAGATTCTGTTGTATCTTGGTATTTCCCCATGTGTAGACCTAATATTTTCCAGAGATCCTTATGCAGCAGTTGAAGACCACTAACGGTGCTGAGTTTTCTTACTCTTTCTTACCTGCCTTTGCAGTAACCCACAGATTCTCAAGGTTCATGGATAAAGTCACTGATCCAAACCATTGTCTGTTTTACTGCAGCACCATTGATTTCTCTTGATGCCCAGTCTTAAACCTTTCTTTCTGAATACCTTATGAACAGGGAATATAATTAGTTTGTGGGAAAGGGGGAAAAGAATTCAAAATTTGTTACATCAGTCAGGTTTTGTTCTTTTTAGGATAGAAAAATATTCTCTAGTGTTCCCAAGTCTGTTGGGCCACTTGGAACTCCTTGTCTTTTAATCTGAAGTCAGATTATTTCCCATCCTCTTTTGAAAGCAGGGGACCCAAAACAGAGTCCAGTCAAAGCCTTATCAATGCTTGCTCGAAGTGAAAAGTTATTTTTTATGCCTTCCATTCAGATACCAGAGGGATTTTTTTTAGTGTATTTCCACCAGAAATGCAGTGCATACAGCAGATAAGCAGTCTGTGTGCCAGTCACTCTCCATTCTTTTGAATCTAGGTGCCATGCCCAACCATGTCTGACTGCAGAGATCTAAGATTCTCATTTTCTGTGGGTCTTAGAAGAAGCAGCAGCTCCAGATAGTCAAGTTCCCTTAACTGGGTTTGTTCATTGCCTTATCAGGTACCAGTCAGTCCACACAGACAAGTAGTGTCAGATTGCCTTAAATATAACCAAGATTCCTGTCCAGCCTTCCTTCTCTGAGGCTGCAGCTGTACCTTCATTCACTCCCTGCCAAGTTCAGGTCTTCACACTTTTCACTGGACTTCTACACTCTTTGCCTTTGGTCACTACTACTGTTTCAAATGTCATTCAAATCTTAATGAAAATAGTAAATGCCAGACCTCTCTGAAACTTTCTGGTATCTAATAGTACTCTGAACAAAGTAGTAGTATCCCTGCCTCAAATTTGTCTCCTTCTTTGTAAAAACACAACCAAGATACTTGCTCTTTCACACGGATTTTTACTTCATCACGTAAAAAAAAAATCACTAGTTAAGATAATTTTCCCACAAATCTGTGTTTCCTCCTACTTACCACATTACTAAAGGCTTAAAAGTTCCTTGTGGGAAATGAAGTTAGGCTGACTGACCCATAATTCCCCTAGCCCATCATCTCCTTCAATAAAGGAAAGAATTGTATTTGCCATCTGAAACTTGTCTGTCTTCCATGGGTTCTCAAAGATAGCAGCAGATGTCTCTGAGACGGTCTCAAAACAATTTGCCTTATGTGATTTTGTTCCCCCATTCTAGCAAAAGCTTGTACTCGTTTGTCATTGGCATTAGTGCTGTGAGCCTACGCTCACATGGCTGAGGACTGAGACAAAAAGAAGTTAAATAGCTGGCCTCAATCAGTGTTTCCTTCCCACTGAGGATAAATGAGGGGCTTTTTGCCTTCCTCTTGGTGTGGGTTTTTTTGTTTGCTTTGTTATGTTTTTGGTTGGGACTTCTTTACACAATAGTGAAATGGCTCTTGCTAGTTTTATCTTTGTTGTGCCCTGCCTTTCTGGTTTTGTCCCAGTGTGCTCTTTTATACACATCCATTGATCTAGTTTCTACTTTTTCTACAATTCCTTGTGGTTTAGCCAAGTGGGTCTCAGTAATTTACAATACTTCCTATCTTTCTTTCACACAGGATAGTTTGTGTCTTTAAGAATGTGCCAACTGTCCTGAACTCTTCTTCCTCTCAGAGAATAGATACATAAAATCCTCATGGGAAGGAAGTCCCAGGTTTTTTAAGTATTCCTTCTTGAAGCCCACTGGTTTTATTCTACTGCTTTTTCCCTTTTTTGAGAACTCTGGACTCTTTATGTCATTGTCACTATAGCTCAAGTTATTTTCCACCTTTCTGTTCTCTACGTGGTCAGTCCTCTTGATCAGAAGAGCCTTAGCCTGTATTCCTTCCCTACAATGACTGGAAAGTTACACTTCCTTACTGTACACAATTAGGGTTGCAAAATAGCTAAATTCCACATCTTTTTGATTACATTTCCTTCTGTTTTCTTATGTTGTCGCTTTTGTGTAGATGATTTTGGAATAATATTGTTGTTCTCCTGCTTTAAGTCCCTCCGACTTGTAAAAAGCAAGACTGGCTTTTTAACTTCTCCTCTAGGAAAAGTACTTTCTCTTACTGTTGCACACTGCAGGGTAGTCAGTATTTGCTGTGTTTAAAGGAGATGCATTGCATTCCAAAGACCAGTGGCTCAGAGTCTCTTCTCAAACCATGTTCCTCAAGAGCCCATGTGTTTTCAACAGAAATTGCACTGACTATTAAGCACCTGCTGTGGTATCAAACATGGCCATCTCTACTGAGTTCTTACTTGGTAGTGAAGTTTCTGAATATATATAGTGTCTAACCTTGTATTTAGCAAATTAAATGCTTAATAGCCTTCTTTGTAAGGTCCTAATATAATTGTTTGTAATAGATTTACCTTTCTTGTAGTTTGATGGTATCCATGTGGTGAGTGGATCTCTTGACACTTCCATCCGAGTTTGGGATGTGGAGACAGGCAACTGCATTCACACTCTAACAGGCCACCAGTCACTCACAAGTGGAATGGAACTCAAGGACAATATACTTGTGTCTGGGAATGCTGATTCTACAGTCAAAATCTGGGACATTAAAACAGGACAATGTTTACAGACATTGCAAGGTATGTTTAAACTACCTTCATGTAAATCAAACAGCCAACAGTGATCTGTGCTGCAGATTCTACATAAAAAAAAAAGATTTGAAAATAATTATGTACAAAGAAACAAGCACTGACCACTTAAAACTTAAATATTTTTCTGATGACAGCTGTATGATCTTTTTCTGAACTAGAAGAACAAAATGCATTTAATCTAATCTATTCAAATCACTTGCCTATTATGAAAGGCAGATGGTCTGGACTGATAGCAATTTGCTATGGGTATATTATCCTAATAAGCCACAGAAATATGTAGGAAATTACGTCTCAAAATAGACAGTCAATGTATTTATTTAGGGGTCACTTGAATGTTTCAAAGCCTACAGTTTAATTGGATCAGGAGGCAAAGTACACTGTCTGTTCCAATAAATCAAGAGATGCAAGTGGAAGATGTTTTCTTTATTTCAGCAAGGAGAAAGATTTTTTTTTTCCCTTAATGTTGACAGTTGCCACTCTGGCATCATGCACACAAACATATGGTTGTGTTTCTCCCCACAAAAAAGGTCTTATGTCATTCTCATATCTCATATGCAGCAATGCTGGCTGGAGCAGAAAATTGAATTTCCCTGTAAAGCAAACTCTGCTGCTTTAACATATATATTTGTATGTCTGCATATAACTGTCAGTATTTACTGATGGAGTAATCTCATAATAACACTTCAAAGGGACTTGGAGACAAACTCTTACAGCAGTCACCTCATTGTGAATGGTTAAGTTCATTTTCATGGATGTCCAAGTGCACGTTTGCCCAACTGCTGATACACAGCACAACGAGATCACTGAAACAAAGAAGAAAATATTGGGCAATTTTTTTATACCTGCCTTCACTTTTTTGAAAGTGTGGCAAGGCTTCTGTACCTTTTAATGTACAAACCCAGGAGTTATAACAGATAGTTCTCCAATAGTTCTAATAGATGGAAATAGCTGTATGCAAATAACAAGGTGTTTATTGTTTATTCTAGATGCAGCACTGTCTGACATTGCTTTCTAATTAATTACAAATAGAAATGTTTTTGTTTACTCTTACAGGTCCCAACAAGCATCAGAGTGCTGTGACCTGTTTACAGTTCAACAAGAACTTTGTAATTACCAGCTCAGATGATGGGACTGTAAAACTTTGGGACTTGAAAACGGGTGAATTTATCCGAAATCTAGTCACATTGGAGAGCGGGGGAAGCGGAGGCGTCGTGTGGCGAATCAGAGCTTCTAACACAAAGCTGGTGTGCGCAGTCGGGAGCCGCAACGGGACTGAGGAAACAAAGCTGCTGGTGTTGGACTTTGACGTCGATATGAAGTGAAGGGCAGAAAGATGAATTTGTCCAAACGTGTAGACGATGTTCTCCTTTCCCTCCCCCCTGAAAAAAAAAAAAGAAAAAAAGAAAAAAAAGAAAAAGGAAAAAAATCCCTTGTCCTTGGTGGTGCAGGATGTTGCCTTGGGGCAACAGATCCTAAAGACCTACAGACTACGAAGGAGAAGACAAAGATGACAAACTATAACTGACAAGAGAGGCTTTTGCTGTCTCGTCACATAAAAAGGCTACACTTTTGACCGGGGCAGCTTTGCAAAAATCCAACTTTAGAAATGAAACCAGGTGCAATTAATTTCTTTGCTTTCCTCCAAATGCTCCTTGAGCAATTTGGAGTGAAAAAAACCAATGTTACAGTTCTTGTTAACAAGTTATTTTACCACAGAGATATTGAAATAAGCTGCACAGGCGAGCCTGCTCGTGCACCCCTGGGTCCCGGCAGCCCCTCCGAGCAACGCGCTGTCCCTTAGCCCCGCTCTGAGCAGGGGGTTGGGCTGGACTCCCTCCAAGGGCCCATCCAACCTCCACGAGCAGTCACTGGTTGACTTTCAAAAACCAGAGAGCATCTGCAATGAGAAAAACAAAAACAAAGAGTCCATTCCTGGTATGGAAAAGCTAAAATATTACTGTGAATTGTTTTGTACAGTTTTATCAGAGCTTTTTATTTTTTTTCTTTATTCTTCTTTTTTTTTTTTTTGCCAACCATTGCCAATGTCAATCACAGTATTAGCCTCTGTTTTATCTATTTACTGTTGCTTCCATCTACACTCTTCAACGCATAAGTTGCTCTGAGGTGGCAAGTTGTCCTGGGTTTTGAGAGTCCTCTGATGGATTTAAATTCGCAATGCTGGTGCTAGAAGTAGGTCTTCAATTAAGGGATTGTTGTCCCACCCCTGTACTGTATTCCCAGTGGCCAAACTTATTTATGCTGCTAAATGAAAGAAAGAAAAGCAAATTATTTTTTTTTATTTTTTTTTTCTGCTGTGACGTTTTAGTCCCAGACTGAATTCCAAATTTGCTCTAGTTTGGTTACAGAAAAAGACTTTTTGCCACTGAAACTTGAGCCAACTGTGCCTCTAAGAGGCTGAGAGTGGAAGAGTTTCAGACAATTAAGAGTGAAGTTTGCCTGCAAATAAAGAATTGAGTGTGTGTGCAAAGCTTATTTTCTTTTTTCTGGGCAAAAATTAAAACACATTCCTTAGAACAAAGCTATTGCAGCCTGTTCTGTGGGGAAATTTTTTCTTTGTGAGGGCTGTGGTGAATGGAATGAACATACATTAAAAAAAAAAAAACTGACAAAATTTTTTAAAAATATTATAAAATACAAAATTTAAGATAAAGTTGCTGGTCAGTCTTAGTGTTTTACAGTATTTGAGAAAAAAAAACAACTGTTACAGTTATTGCTGGGAGGAACTGACAGAGCAAAAACTTAAGTTTTTGTAAAGATGTCACATGCAAACAAAATGGGAAAAGAAAGAGTCAAATGGTTTGCCTCATTCTCCAAGAGCCACAACTCAAGCTGAACTGTGAAAGTGGTTTAACACTGTATCCTAGGCGATCTTTTTTCCTCCTTTTTTTGTTTTTGTTTTTGTTTTATTTATAGTCTGATTTAAAACAATCAGATTCCAGTTGGTTAATTTTAGTTATGTAACAACCTGACATGATGGAGGAAAACAACCTTTAAAGGGATTGTGTCTATGGTTTGATTCACCTAGAAATTTTATTTTCTTATAACTTAAGTGCAATAAAATGTGTTTTTTCATGTTAGTATGTCTTTTTTTATTTTTTTATTTTCTAGTTGTTAATTTAATATTATGTATCCTGTGAGGGGTAAAGCAGGTCCAGTTGCTCATCTTACTGGTAAATGCTAAAATATGTCTTGGGACTTTTTATACAACCCTTCCACAAACAGGTGTGTGAGTGTCCTCTCCTTCAGTTGCCACCTAAGACTTGTCACGTGGGTCTGGACAAACATGCAGGAAAGACATTCACTCCTTCTCACAAAGAATGTGTCAGGACCTTGCTGTGGGGGGAGGCAGCTATAAAAAGCTGCTAAAGTACGTAAAACTTCTTCCGATAGCATCTCGTTACTGCATCTTAAATTGAAACCTGATGTTTATTATTTATGGATTTCAATCAGTTGATTGCAGTTGACAGCAAAGAATAAATCCATAAATACAACCAAAATCAAAGTTAGGATTGTAGGAGAGCCTGAAAAAAATCTTCAGAACAAATAATGAAATAACATCATTCCACATCAGTCCAACAGCAGTTTTATCAGAGCCCTGACACCAAGGTAAGTCATCACCTGTCGCAGAAACTTAGCACTTGAGTGTCAGGGTCTGTCTCAAATATCCTTGACCAAAATCATTGTTTTCTTCTGTGTAAGCTTTTCTTTCAGGGTATAGTATTTGCTTGTTTGTGACAGTTGTCCTCTCTAGAAAGCTGTCATTAAAAAACAAAACAGTAGAAGAGAAAATGCATGGATGGAAAGGAAAAATATTTATATACTTACACATCTATGACTATGTGCAAACAAAATTTAATTCCAATCCCTACATTATGCAAAGCATACAACGGTGAAGGATCATGCTTCCATCTGGCCTCTAGAGATTAAAAAGCCATCCGAACTGACTGAGCAGCTCCAAATTGTAAAAATCTGTTCCTTAGGTTGGTGCTTAAGGAAAAAAGCTTGCAGCAAGCACTGACAATATAAAAGCTGTGATTGTCTCTTATTTCTGTAAAAACAAAGAGTTAATCCTTTCCTAAAATGGCAGGATGTTGCATGGTTCTGCTGAGAGTGCAGGCCAGGACTCCGAGCCCCCCGATGACAGAAGGTACACCAGTGTGGGCTGAAGTACTTGTGAGAGGGGATGGAAATAGAAGGGTAGAAATATGAATATTTAATGCAGTGAGCAGAGCAATAGCTTTTAAGATTATGTAATTTTCTTCCATGATCTGTAGAAATTGCAACAACATGTTTTCAAAGAGCGAAGGTGCCGGCCTGATGGTGCAGGAGGATGAGAGGTTTCTGAGTAACGTTGCGCTGGAGGGCAGGAATACAAATCTGGGCAGAAGAGTGAACTGACAGAAGAGGGAAACTAACAAATCAAAGTGTACAGTCAGTTCAAGTACATTTTAGGTAGCAAATATGACCAGGAGGAAAATGTGGTTAATCAGAATTGAGAAGTTTTCCTGTTGACAGTGTAGTTCCAGCAGTATCTAAATGTTCAAATGAATACAGAATAACTTGAACTTGCTAAGCAAACCATATTTTCAGATTCTTTCATCACAGATTTAGGTTCAAATAAACTATTGGCTGCAAAGTCAAGATATGATTGACTGTTACATTAAATACAAAAAACAACACAGTACTTAAAAATATTTTTAGAAAAACTTTGCTCATTCAATAAAACAGCTTTACAAAGTTAATTGTGTTAGCGCTTTAAAGACTTCTAATTTTATGAAGTCTGTTTAGGTTTGTAGGAGTTGCTTACAAGCCATCGGAACAACACAGCTCAATAAGCAGAAATTTTGTGATTTAAGTGACAGGATTTCAAAGATGGGCCTGCATTAAACACATTACATATAAGAAACTGTTTCTCTTTACACCCCCCCTTTTTTTGGTGTACTCACCGTAATATAGCCCACAATATAAACTCTTCTTTGGCAGCACATACTCCAAGTGAGACTGCTTAGGAAACATCTTCATTCTGTGTAATTAGATTTTGATTTTAATGTGGGTGGAGTGTTTGGGGTTTTGTTTTTGTTTTTTTTTTATAAAAACATTTAAGAATACTTGTATAAGACTATAACATCTTTATGCTCTCAATACACAGGCAGTTCTTGAATCCAGTGGCTTAGTCATCATAGGCTATGTCAAAATACTGCAATCTCTATCCTAGAGAGAAAACTACAGTGGTGTTTCTGGCATTTCTGCTCTCCTCTTTTCATGCTGATTCCCCTTTTAGTTTTAGCCCTAGAAAGAGCTTCCTTATTTTCTCATGTATGTGAAACCAAGTCAACAACATTAAGATTTTTTTCTGATGTAATAATTTTTAATGGACCTTGATTTTATCCTCCACTTCCTCCAAGAGCCTGTTCCTGTGGTCTTGTTTACTTATTCAAGAGATAGGACCGGACATTTAACAGCTGTGTCTACACCAATTTGTAGTTCAGATCAGCAGTTTTCCCAATAGAACACAGTACTGCCTTGGAGACCACTAACAGGATTCCTTCAGGGTGTAACTAAATCTGGAGCAGCTCTCCAGGAGCACACTCCAGGCACTCAAGCCACTGGAGAAGCATGTGGGACCAAACCAGAGTTAGTCCAACACCTCAGAAATACATTCATGTGGATATTAGGTCTTCAGGACCAGCATTTTGTAATTGGCAGTTCTGCTCCTACTGCACAGCACTAATTGCTGGTGTGGACATAACCATCAACACATCCTCTCCCACAGCACCCCTGGCTCCTCATTAATAATCAGCTCCCATCCCAACAGAATCCACCTGATATCACTTATAAGATTTTGCCAAAGCAAAAACTCAGATGCCTTCAACTCCATCAGCACTCCTGTGGAGAGGTTTTTCTAATCAGCTTATGGAATCCAGTAAAAAGAAATGCAGATCTCTTACAATCTGGTCAAAATCTTCTACCAGTAAATCAACACCTGATCATTCAGAAAAAGAAACAGTAAAGTTGTGCAGTTGTACAAAAGAGCTAAATAACAACTAATAATAATAATAAAGAAAAACTTGCCAGTAATGACTTTGGTCACTCTGACAAACTATTTATTACTTAAAGGGTAATATCCAAGCCATACCAACCCCTGGATCTTTAATAAAAGTGGGAATATTATTTTCTTTCCATCTCCTGCCATTCTATCTATAGCCTTGATTCCTGTCAATGTGCAAAGTTACACATGTTGTGGAATGATGTTTAGCATTTTATCATGGTACATGATGCTTATGATTATACACAAAGTATATGATCTATTTGATAAACACCAAACTTCATCTAAAAATGGCATATACAATTTTTCAAACACCTCTCAAGCATTAGTGCATGTTTATAAATACAAATCAATCAAATACATAAAAGCTGTTCCAGGTTCCTTCTGAGACAGAGTCTGACAAACCAGTTGTAACCAAAAAGTCAGCAGCCAGTCCAGGCTCTTGCTCCCTGCTCAAGTTGCCCACTGGCCCAGCAGTGCAGCAGCACTCCAGGGCAGAGGAATGGTGCATTGTGCTACCAGGAGCATGAGCTGCCGAGGGGAAATGCTGCAGCACTCTGAGACTGCAGTTGACTGAGAACCCATGGCTTGATGCCCATGTACACTGCATTGCTCTAGCCCAGCTGGGACAGGAGACTCCTATAAAATCACAGCTGAGCTAGGACAGAATCTCCCCAAGAACTAGAGATGGCAGAAATCGTTAATCAGAGCGGTTGCCAATTCAGCAGTGGTTCTAAATTACAGACTGAGACTTGGCCAAAGGCATCCCTTCAGTTCTCCTTTGTCCTCACCTCTGCCTCGCTTAGATGGAGCCTCAGCTCCCTGGTCCCTACTGACAAGCTGATCTTGTCCAAATTTACATGGTAGCAAAACTTGGTGAAAGATAAGCTTTTTGTCCTCTCTGCTGCTGCAATCTACCCCATACATTTTGCCACTTTAATGCACAGGGACAGCACAACCTTGAGTCTAACACTGCTCCAAGGTGTAGTGCATGGAGATGAGAAGATATCATTCATCCCAGAGTGAGAGATTCATCATCACTGTCACTAAAATAATCCCCAGCCTGAGTCGACTGAAAAAACTGTTCTAGACGTGGTTCAATTAAGTAAATTTCAAGTTGATCTCAACTCCTTAGTTTTCCAGTAATGCTTGAAAAATAGACACATCCTAAGAAGCTTCACAGTTTAAGGAGGATCATAAGTGTTGTCTCCTGGAAGCTGGGAGAGGTCATGGTCTAAGGACAGTGAAAAGCATGGAAGGTCTATGTAAGCTGGATCAGAAGTGACCTGTGGAATTCAGAGAAGGGCAGATGACAACAATTTGGGGCTTTTGGGGGGAAGGATGGGATGGGGACGTTTTCCAAGAGATCATAATTTTACATCCTACAATGGCTACTGTGGGGTATTTCATCATTGTCATCAACAAAGCACAGGAATAAGATTTTTAAAGAAAGCTGTTAGTTGGGATGCCCTGTAATTGAGGATACGACCAACCCTGTTAGCTCTGGCTCACCCGAACTGCTCTTACCTGGTACAGCTTGTTTGATGGGAAGATTAATTAAATGCCCCCAGACCTCCTCCTTATGTCTGGTTCCTCTTGTCTGAGATGCAGATTTCACAGGCTGCTTACCGTGCATTATTTGAGGGTGCTTCATTCTTTTAATTTAAAACAGGAAATGTGGAATGTAAAAGATCCAAAAACTTCAAAGGCAGTTTCCATTGCCAAAGGAGTCACATTTAAACTCAAGTTCATTCTCTAGATTAAATATTCAAATCTGACAGTGTGAGAAGATGCTCACACCTTCAAGAGGATTGCTGATTTCTAAGGGGCAGAAGGATTCAGACTATGGCTGTAAATATCATTGTGGTAAACTGAGCAGCACCGCTCTTCCTAAACTGGAGTTGTATTTTGAGCTCCTCAGTTTGAAATTAATTTCTAGCAGTACCACAGATTTACAGATACACAAAGACTATAAAACTTGTTTCCTTCACCCTGATAAACAGAAAATCTGTACTACATTCCCCTCTTTTCAAACTGCCATTTTCTTTTAAGTTTCCTGATACATTTCAGAGCTGATTTTAAATATTTGCATTATAGTTTGGAATAAGGAAGAACTCAAAAGCTGCAGACTAGACAGGGCTCAAAAATGTTCCTTTGGACAGCTTGCTGCTTTTTGTCTGCTTTGGTGTTCCTCTTGTCAGTTTGCAGTAGACAGAAGTGAATGCTTCAATTAACTAACCTCCACATTTTCCCAAATAAACAAGTTTTATAGAAACATTTTTCTGTTAGTATTTCTATTGCCCACTTAGCACACACTTTAAGCATGCACTGGATGCTCTTTACCATTCTGCTGACTACTACAACAATTCAAATATTCCAATTTCATGCAAAACAACAGTAACATCATGTTCCTGGTGTCCATCCTTCAGTCTCACTCACGGTTTTAGAGTTCAAATCCACTAACTGGTATGTGTGGATTTACCTCTTATGGGCAGTCATTTCTGAGCAGAACCAGCTCTTGAGGCCTCACTGTTTATCACTGTTGGCCATATGGCACAACAGGGACAAGCTGGGGCAGAGGAGCAATAAGGAAGAGGAATGCTTTGTGTGAGATACCACTAATGTGTTCATCTTGTAAATGGGATATGGCTCCAGTAAGCCCGTAAGTCTCCAATTTGATTTGAAAAATTCAAGGCTTAAGCCTAAATTTAAAAAGGCTCAAACTACATATTCATTTCTATATATACACATTCTCATCTTGGAATACTTAGAGCTTTACATATTTTAAAAAAGACTTGACAACTACGTAATTTTTCTGTTTTCCTCTATTTACGCCTCTTATTTTCTCTTTTCTTTGACACTCTCACTTCAATTTCCTTATGTTTCCTTTCCTCCTTTGTCCTGTTCCCTATGTTTTTCTTTTCATGTTTTACCATTCATGTCCCTATTTTCCAGATTTTTTTATCTTCCTCATCTTTCTCCATTTGTGAACATCTCTGCTTTGAACTGTCAGAACCAGCTCTCCTCTCTTCCCTTATTCCAAGATCTGAGCTGGCGAGCTGGAGTCTTTTTCACACCCCTCTGTACATACAAGATATACAGTAGATGCATAAGCCAGATGAGAAGCAAATATAGAGCACTCAGAAAAATTCATTTATTTTTCTGCATCTCATATTTGTCTATCCACAGTCCACAATTAACTCAAATGGTCCAACAGCAATAGGATCGTGCCCTCTTAAGCACAGACTGGTC
Organism: Aegithalos caudatus; assembly: GCA_013389925.1. Taxonomy (NCBI): domain Eukaryota; kingdom Metazoa; phylum Chordata; class Aves; order Passeriformes; family Aegithalidae; genus Aegithalos; species Aegithalos caudatus. Next base: position 75,659 of record WEIU01019889.1, on the reverse strand, counting down.
TACCACCAATTTCACAAACAGCTGAGCAACAAGCATTGTCTAATTCAATACCCATCAAGTATTCCTTCTGCTTTCTGACAAAATATTTTATTCAAAAATTATGTTTTCTTGCTCCTAAGGAAATCTAGTATGTGAAAGGTAATTTTGAAAATGCTCCTCATTATGAAACATAGGTAATAGATTATTTTCTAAATCTGTGCAGTATTTGGAAGTTAGTTTTGTTAACAAACTTTTTAAAGGTTCACCTCTGGACAGAAACTGATCATCCTGACAGATGCCCATTTTATAAAGCTCTGTATAGTAAATAAGAATCTGAGGCTGCAAATGAACCTATATTCCAAACTCAACAACAGTGGCTGATATTCCTCCCAGTACTACCAATACAGCACAGCTGGGATAGCACAGTCTGTCAGGGGATGTTAGGAATAATACAGAAATCATGTCTAAGACAATCCAGTGCACATTGCTCACTAATTCTTAATATGCACTGACAGTGTAGTGTTTTAAGAGCTCCAGAGCCAGTGTAGCATGTGACTATGGACCATGTACACTATCCTGGTGCTGCTGAGATTTTACTGTTCTAGTGACACAATATATCCCACTGGAAAAACCCCAGACATCCAGCACTTACTTGTCTGAAACTTGGTTTCTTCATTGTCTTAAACCAACATAACTCAAAATGATAAGCAACTATTCAGGACACAGTGTCCAGAGCAACAAAGTCACAGATAAGATATCCTCATCTTTGCAGAACAAAAAGCAGCAAAACCAAGCAAACAAAACCCACACAACAGCAACAAGCCAAACTAACAAAACCCAAACCCAAATCCCTGAATCTTTTATCTCCTTGTCTTAATTTTGTCTTAATGATACTGGTAACAACTGCAGGTAACCTCCTCTCCCTGTACATGTATTCCCACTCAATACTCAGCCCAAACTGGTTATACCATACTACACAGGGGGATTTTCTATTATTTTTGTGTGTTCTATCCAAGAATTTTGCTCTCGCTTATTGTTTTACAAACAGAGCATATCAGCAACCACTGTGCTTTCCCTATGGCTTGAACCAGGCTGACAATAGATGAGTGTTCCTGCTCATCCTTTCCAGGCTGAAGGATCACTGGATCAGAAAAAATAAGTTAGAATTAGATAGAGGTTCAAAGTTCACAAAGCAGGACACGTGACAAGCATTGTATCTTGAATGCCTGAGGTGCAGAAGCCTTTCCCACTGACAACCAGACAAGTACCTTGCACAGCTAACAGGAGCCACCACATAGCAGAAAAGGCAGCTAAACCCAACAGAAAAAGGTGCAGAAACTCTCCCATAGACATAACGAGTGCACCAGAGAAGAAAAAAAACACCTTGGGTCTAATACCAGCATATTCTAACTTGCTCTTAGAAAATCCACACAACACCCCCATTATGCAATCTGATCTATCAGCACAAGGCAGACAAAATTGTTGTGACAGGAAGATGAGAGTTCCTTTAATCTTTGACTTTCCAGACAAATTATCTCTAATTAGTACCTGAGTCCAGTTATTTATGCACACAAACCAGAGCTTAAATTTTCTGCATCACAGAAGCACCCTGTTCCCAAACACCTGGTCAGCAGGAGCACACACAGATGTCCCTCCAGCCACCAACCTTTCCCTCCAGGCTGGCCACACACCCAACAGACCCTCTATAAAAGGATCCTGATCTCTCTCTTTCCATGGCTGTTCTCTAAAAATTCAGGATATTGCCCATAAAAGATTCTTCTCCCTATCACTTTGACTTCTGATAAAAGCAATAAAGGTGAAACAAAAGACACTGCTTCACAGGCAATGAGTAGCTGTGTGATAAACAGGAAGAAATTACCCTAGTCATAAAATAAAGTGACAGTAGTAAACCAAAATTTACCTTGCCTACGTTTTAGGACACTTCTCCTGTACTTGATAAGAGGCTGGAGACAACAAACTGTGAAGTTCATGCAGTATTGTTTCATTTCCAGGAGGATGGCTGTTTTAACCTGCTCTTCTTACAAAACATAGAAAACCTATTTTCAGTATAGCCCTTGTCTCTCTGCCAGCTCAGGATGTAAATTTTGTACTACTCTTGGACAGCAATGTGGTTTTCTGAGAGCCATTCCTGTTTGGAAGCCTGCTGTGGGATGTGGCACATCCTCTGACATCTGTGTTTGGTAGCAAGAGCATCCCACTGCCTAGGTTTCCATCTCACATCTTCTTAGGCACTTTCCAGCATCCCAATGTGCATTGAACAGTGAGCAATTGAGAGTTCAAGCAAATACTGTGGAGGAATGGATAATAAGCCCCTAGGAATGCATCCAGCTACAGTTATACTCCATGAAGGTTAGAGGCCCAATTCTTCCTCATTTAAATCTGATGTTGAAGGAATTCATAGTGCTTTATTCCAAGCTACTAATTTGCAATTTTACTGCAAACAATTTACAATCAAATGAAGTAAAAGCTAGAAGCAAAGAGTACATTAATGACCTAATTTTCCTTTTGCATTTCTCTTCATTTTATCTTTCAGTGAAGACCAATCTTAAAAAATTGGATAATTGGCCAATAAATAAATAATTTTTTTTCTTTTCATTATTACTGCATAAAAGCTAAACTGTTGGTATGAACTGCAGCATTGTCTTCTGCTGAGGACAGCCCTGTATGACCAACCTCCAGCAACAGAAATTGGGATAACGACATTATTTTTCAGACTGAAAATTCATACTCCAACAAAGTAGTACAAAAATGCATCACAGTGTCTGAAAAAAAAAAAAATTAGCGTTCTGGGCTAGAGCTAAGCAATTTGTAAATTATACAGCCACGTGCATGCTAAGATGCTTCTTAAAAATACAGTAACTATTCTGTCAAAAACGTTAGCAAGAATGTCAAAGCAGCTTTTGTAATACTCCGCTGGAGCTTTCTCTACACCAGGTGCAGCTAAATCAGTGAATTACTGTTTTCTTAGGTTTGGAGGCAGTCTAAAGGCATTGGTGAAGCACCAAACCTCAGCCTGGGGGAAGGAGCTAGGGAAGGTGGTGTTTTCACAGGACAGTGGTCAGTCTGAGCCTTGCTCCTATGAGAGACTCCCTGCTGCCCTGTGGAACTGGCTCGAGTGGTGAGTTGATCTGCTGAGACAGCTGGAGAACTCACAGTTTTAGAAACAGTTCCTTTTCTGGAGGTTTAGGGAGCTGAGCTGGCTCAAGGGGGTCAGTTAGCTGCCAGCACAGGGGAAACAAGTGGCCAGGAGCAAGGCAGGTCTGCCCCTCTCAGCATCCTGATGAGATGCTAAAACCTCAGGAGACACTGTGTGAGGCTATCTCAAAAGGTGTCAGGGAAAGCAGAGGTGCTGCGCTTGCCTCAACTCCTGCCATTCCCACATCTCCTGTCTCACTTATTCCCATGCTCACTTGACACCCAGTCCCCATTCAGATGGTTAAACCTCTCTGGTAACAGTAAGCAGTCAGGTCAGCTTATGAGCTACATCCTCTGACCAGCTTAACCATCCCAGCAAACATCTGGGATGTAACACTGGAGCAGACTGGGCTACTTTCCTTAGAGAAGTGATCAAATGTTTTGCCCCAACTTATTTGTCCATGTCTAGGCAATTAGCACACACTGAATACTGACCCACGTGCTGCTGGTAGGGAAAGAAAGAACACTCCTGGAGGAAATAGACAGACCTATGCTCAAGACACCATAGGCTGTGCACCCTCAGCACCACCTTCTGCAGAGGAGACAAACCAAGCACCCATAAACTAAACTCTTAAATCCATCTCTGTGCTCAGCCCTGCTCATTTCCATGATGCTGCATGGAAAAGCAGAAGGCTGCTGGAGGAACAGAAACCCCACATGTTGTTCAGAAGGTGTTTAACATCTGTGGTGGAGCCCACTTGTTTCACCTCCAGCTACCTGCTCATTACAAGCCCAAAGGAAATGCACAGCAATAATCTGCAGTTACAGAACTTGATCCTAGCAGGGAGGAAGAAGCCCAAGCTCTGCTTAAGATGTGAAGTTGAAAGATGTTGAGACACATAATTGGGCAGAAAGCTGGGCCTGGCCCAACTTGACCAAGGTAAATCAGTATGCCATCAAGGAGAGAAATGCAGCACTGTAAAAAGGAAGTTTGGATTGCAAACACACCGTGTCCAGTGGCTTGAAATTGAAATGCTTTCTTCTTCTAGCTAAGCAAACACAGCATTCATTTGAACAGAAGCATATGACAAAAACCCAAGGTGCAACAAACACTTCCCATATGCATCCTCCTAGGCTGACAAAAGAAGCAGTGAGAACCTGTACAGCATTAGTACCCAGAAAGGAAACAGTTTTATCCCAGGTCTTGCTGGGCTGAGAAAAAAAGAACTGAATTCAGATAACTTGAGCAGGACATTAAACATTACACCACTGAACAAGGAACAGACATGACTTTCAACATCCAGATACTTGTCAAATAGGCTGAATTATTTTCAGTACTGAATCATAAAATGGTTTGGGTTGGGAAGGACCTTTAAATTTCATCTAGTCCAACCCCCCTGTGATAGGCAGGGGCATCTTTCACTAGATCAGGTTGCTCAAAGCCCCATCCAACCTGACTTTGAACATTTCCAACAAAGCTACATCCACAACTTCACTGGGTAACCTGTTTCAGTGTCTGACCACTCTCATCATTAAAAAAACCCAATTTCTTCTTTATATCAAATCTACTTCTACTTTTTTTTTTTTTTTTTAGTTTAAAACCATTCCTCCTTGTCTTGTCACTACAAGCCTTGGTAAAAAGGTTCTCTCGATCTTTCTTGTAAGTCCCCTTTATATTTTATTTAACTACTGTTCTTACTGGAAAATGCCTTGAGGAATAGGCTAAGGAAACACAGACTGGTAAAATAACCGAAATCCCTTAGAGTAAAGCAAATCCCACACCAGGACTTAGGGAAGGCAGCAGTCTCAGCTACAGCTATGAAGAAGATACAACTTGAAAACCATAAGCAAATGTATCAGATAGCTATTAAGAAAGGGACATATTGTATTGTGCAGGATCGCTCACCCCTGCACAGAACCAGCCAAGTGAACAGCAGCTGCAATAGAGGCGAGCAGCGCTCCTGCAGTTACAAAGGGTGCAGGGGCTGCGTGGAGCTGAGGCTGTGCCCTCCTGAGGGGGAGCACTCAGGGAGGCAGAAATGCTCATCATTAGCTCTCACCACAAAGTACTTGGCAAAGACAGGGAGGAAAAGGCAGCTGCAGTTTTAAATTAGCTTTTGCACTCTACTACTCATCTCGTAGCTGCTTCATGGTGGTCCAGCCTTACAGGGCAAGGCAGAGGAGCTGAAAAATGCCAGCTGCCAGGGCCTCCAAGGCTCATTACAGCAGTCACAGGCTACCAGAGGTTTTCCTTAGGTACAGAGATTACCCAGATATTCTCCTCTTCCCACTTTCCTTTCCTTGAACTCACCTTTGAATGCAAAACTGTTGACCTGAAAGCTTTCCACTACCCAATAAACTTTTCAATCATTTCTCTATGCTAATGTGTTTCAAGAGTTTAAATTAGCTAACTTGCATTTTGGCACCAGAGTAAGGCAGAAAACTTTCAGCAATGACCTGCAAAAGGTATTTGTGAGATTTGCCAAGCGCTTTGGCAACAAATTACCAAATGAAAGATTAGGCTGCACAAGCAGAGGCATAAGCAGAAGATATACATAGGAAAGGATCACTTTAGGACTATGCATTCAGTGCCAATCACCTTAATGTGGGAAAACAAATAAAAGGATTCACAGGGCAGACATCCAAAGAGTCCAACAGACCTAAAATGAAGAGGACGTAAAAACAGCTTAGAAAAAAACCTACAAATATTTGAAGATGTGAATCTAGGAAATCTGTGGGTTAAAATAAAAAGAAGACTCTAAGCATTTACAGGAAGAATCAAGAAAAAAACAGATTGTTGGGAAAAAGTTCCTTCACAGTAAAATTTAATCAGCAGAGGAATGGCTTCACCCAAGCAAGCAGTTGAAATTTGGAGAACCTTGGCCCTGAAAGCACATTAAAAAAAAAAAAAAAATACCAGAATAGCAATTTAGATTCAAAACTTGGAAAACATATAAGGCTGTAAATCATTGAGAATAGAAGCGTACAAGCTTTTAAAGGTTTCCACAAGGAAGGAAAGAGAATATGCCATGGGACAGAAATGCGGGCCTCATGCTTTTCCCACTTGCAGTAAGCAATTCTCCTTCCTTTCCCTGCCAAGCCAGTATCGACTTTTTCTACCACGCGACAGAGAGGGACGTGTTCTACTGATGTGCAATTGCTCTTTGGGATGCAAACATTACTTTCAACAAGCTGCTGTAATCTCAACGGTGGTCTCTAATGGAAGCTGTCTGCTTATTCCCATCTCCACTGGGACGACAGCCTAGGATGCAACTCCACTGTCAAGTCTGGCCTAGACTCTTCCCCTGAGATACCAGAACCATTCAGCGTGTTGAAAAAGACATTTTAAGAAACATAGAAACGTAAGTGCTTTATCCCTGCTTGACTCCATGCCAAGGGAATGGTACAGAAACCTTGGGATGTTTCTGTGCTAAATGTTATGTAACAGCTACTTCTCTCATTTGAAATCCTCAGCTGTTTAGCAAAACCAAACAAAAAAAACCACAACCCCCCCACCTCTTGATAATTAGAAAATCTTCACTTTCATAGTCTACCAGAAACTGTCACAATGTAAGAAGTTCTCAGTTTCTTTATCTTCCTCTCCTACAAATGCAGGACTTTTGGTCTTTGAGCAAACTTGATTTCTTTTCTCCTTGTTTCTTACGTAATGGTGTAGTCAGAGCTGTTCCCTTCTGAACCATTATTCTATGTCATTGAGAAAAGCTCTGTGCTATTTTTAAGCACCAACATCCTTTAATCCCTTCATTAATTTAAATATATTCTAAAAGACACTTAGCTCTCTACTGGGACTCCAAAAAAACCACTCTAAGAGGAGAGTCCTGTACAGGCTTCCCTTTCCAACTGCAAGAGAAATGCCCTGCTTGTTGCCTGCAAGCATCAAAACTGGGCTGTGTTTCTGCTGCAAAGCAAAAATACCAACCGTCCCTAGCTCAGCTGCAATACCAAGGGCTGCAAAAGAAAGCTCATTTCTCATGACTCAATTTTGGAAAAAATCTCACAGCAACATTGTCTAGCAACATTGAAGTCTGCAAGTGCCAGCACAAAAAGCTGATTTACCTTTTTTTTNTTTTTTTTTTTTTAATGGAAGGGTTTCTGGAAAGTAAAGAAGTGTCATTGACAGAATATAGCCAAGAGTTCTCAGCCAAAGATCTCCAAAGGCTTTAAAGAAATACCAGTATCATTATCCTCATTTTACAGATGGAAAAGAGAAAACATGAGAAGGTAATGCTAGTGTCAAGGTCATTAATTCAACTCAGATTTCCTGAGATTGTTCTCTGAGACACAGATCCATTCTTTATCCAGATTTATTTAACGTGTAATGAAATAGTTGCAGAGAACTTGGCCTTGTTCTGAAAACATAAAAACTAGCTTGTAACACTGATTTTGCCTATAAAAAAATCAAGATTATATACACTGCTTTCCTTATTCTATACTTAATTTTGACTGAAGAGTCATTAGAGAGAACAAGTGAGCTTGGTAAAATGAGCCCACTACTTAAGTCTTGCACAATATAATTGTATTTTAAGTTCTAGGGTGAAATTTCTGACCTAACTGAAGCTTATACTGATTTCAGTCAGGCAAGATTTTCACCCGTAATGTGTGGTAAAAGGGAAGAAAGATAACTTTGTAAAGGCACTTTAAAGAAATACTACATTCAAAGGGGAGAAAAGTTAAGTGAATGAAGTATTTCATGTAAACTCAGTGAGCTCATTTCCCAGATGAGCCAGATATCTGCTGAGCTTGCCTTGAAGGGCAAAAAGCAAAGATGGCTTCACCTCCTAAATGTGGCCTGGGGCACAGTTAGGATGATTTACCTTAAGACAGTTTAAATGTCCTTGCCTTATTCTGACTGAAGATCATGTCTCCTGACAGACAAAGACACTGAGACATTGAGGTTAGGTCTCAACCCAGCTCCAGGTCTCCAGAATAAAATAAAAAAGGCACACCACAAACATCTGAAAAGAACAGCAGTCTCTTCTCATAAAAATTATTAAAGAGTGGGTTTGCTAAACATGAGGGGGCAGTAACAGTAATTAAAACAAATCTATTAATTGAAAAGCTGACATTTTCTCGTACAATATCTGACACCTACAAGCAAATAATTACAAGAAAGCATAAGTAAAAAGTGTAACCCTGATATAAGCAATGACAACAACCTTGTAGATGAGAAAAGTTTCCAAGAAAAGTCTTCAAGAACTTTTGGAAGACAAAGAGATATTTAAAGCCTGGGAAAAGGCAGACATACAGAGTAGGAAAAGGAGAACACAGAGGTTCTGATTTCAGCACCTAACTGTAATTGCTGGCAAAGATAGAGAACAACGAAGATTTGTCATTCTACTGGCATGGAGAAGATAGCAAGGTGATCAGTAGCAGTCAACACAAATGAGAACAATCCAAACTCCTGTGGAATTATTAGAACCTATATGGTTCCCTAACATGCCCTGACCTATGTCATGTAGCCTTTCCAAAGTGAACCAAAGGGAATGTGAGTAACATAAAGCATGCACATTCCTACTTCAAAAGCTGCATTTGAAAATTAATCACTAGCTCACTGTCTTACTAAAACTCACAGTGAGCAGTCATTTCACTAATGCCTTGGGTGATGTAATACACTTGCTGTGTGTACAGACAAGGAAAGTTGGAAAGGGTAAAAACTGATGGAGATCAGATATAGAATCCCAAACAAATCTAGGAAAATGGAAAAGTGGTCTGAAATAAATTGTAGTGTCTCAGTAAAGACAAACACTAAGTGCATACTTCACTTGTCAGTGAGCTGAAGGTCACAACAATCAACTGCCCAAATACTGGATGACCATCCAGGAGACAGAAGACAACCTGGGGGGTTAGAATGGCTCAGAAATCAAATATCAATCAACACTGTTAGGACAAAAAAAAAATAAGCCTCCTAAACAAAATCACAGCATTAAGAGCTAACAAACCTCCCCTGAAGTAGTTTGTTCAGTTTAGCATTCTACATTTAAAAAACTCCACCAGCTGTACACCACGTAGAATTTAAAGGTGAGAAAACAAGGATGAGCCATGTCTGGATAAAAGACTGAGCAAATGCTGAAAGAATGAGAGATGCTCCATCTGAGGAAGAGAAATACTGAGAAATCAGCTAATATATATATAACATGTATATGAAGTGCTGCTGTGAAGAGGAAGAAGTAATATGTCATCTCTGTTCAGGGATAAAACAAACCACCAGCAAATTCAACATGCTTGCTTAATTTTCGTAACAGAAATAGAAATCCCTCTGAAAAGGTTAGATAAACATTAGTAGCAATCTTTGAGGTACAGCTGAACTGCCCTGCAGATAGTGATCAAACACAAACTTGAGATCCCTATTTTTAAATGATTTTTATGATAAATCCTAGTTTTTAGAACACTGCATATGATTCACTCACTAGGCATATGTGTCATTTACAAATGACTATTTTCAATGTGTTTTCTCTCTCTAGAAAATACAGTAATTTTCTTGACTCTGATTTGTGATATTCCCCCCACAGTTTCTATCTACAGAAGCATTTAATTTAGAACTTTGCACATCAGACATGCACATTTGAACAGTATGCAGTATTCATGACACTATCCTGGCTGAGTGAGGCACTGAGCCAATGATACTCCGAGAGCGTAGGCAAGGGAGAAACAGGAAGGAGCACAGTCAGCAGTGCTTGTGGAGGGAGGGGAATGTAGGCTGGGAAGAGAAAAATGAAAAGGACCTAGGGCTAGCCAGAAGAGACCAGAGAGTAAAGAATTTCAAAGTTAGGGCAGCGCTCCAGACTTAAAGGAAAAAGTGATGTGTCCTGTTAAAACTCCCCACTGAACATGCTGCTTTGCCTTTCCATGTTTTTTTATCCACTCCTCTCCTCCCCCACTCTGGGCCAGGATAACTGGAGTACAGAACCATGTTTATACTTGTTCTACTTATTGAACGGGATCTTAAAATTGTGTGAGGTGGAGGCGGGACTGATGATGAGCTGTCAAAGAAACTGGAAACCAGAATTAATCCAATATGAGCTCCACTGGAAACTGATGTGAGCGCAGATTTTGAGGGTTTTACTTTTTGCAAGAGCCTGCAAACAGGAGCTCCACTGTAAACCAACATTTTGTTTAGAAGGTCTTTCCAAATGGTAGATTTCCCATGCCTTCTATTTTCCTAAGAGAAAAGTGGGAGAACACCATGAAAGTATTAAAATTTCCACTCCCTTCTTAGGCACTTGGCAACTCTGCCTTCCAATATACTACTTCTTATTTAATTACCACTTCAAACAAGGCTGCATTATATCCACAGTCAACGCTTTGTTTTGCTTTCCAACAGGCAGAGCAACATTGTAAAGATGATTTAAGGCGCATCACTAACAGCCATAGGAAGAGAATCCAATGTCCCTGGAAGAAAGGCATAGAAGAAACAATTAAAGTGTGATACCTTGCTCAAAGAGGGAGAGCAGGGGAATTAGAGAAATCGTTTGCAAGGACAGTGAAAGGAGGGACACATAGAAGTCAAGGGATGTGGAACTTGTCCCTTCAGTGTTTATGTTGAACATTGAAGGTGTATGATCTAAAACATCCTTCAAATTGATGCTACCATTTTATTCACATGGCCACAACACTTGAAGTATTGCAGTTACCGAACTGGAAAAACAGAACACAAGGCACTTGCAATCTTTCCCTATTTTACTTAGTAAGCAGCAGCCCCTACCTTATCTGGCTGTCACTTCCCCCCTGTATTTTTGCTATTGCATCAAGAGTACCACTGTTGCCAGCACTCCACCAAATGTTACCATTACTCCAAAGGAACAGAAAGGGCCTTAGGCAGTTTCTACTGTTTGCACCACTGCATTAGGAAAATCAGTGGAGGCTTGTTTGATACATCTCATGCATCAGCAAGCACGAGGGCCTTCTCTGCACTGCACCACCCACCACTCTTGCTTCTTCTGAAGCACTGAATGGATGTACTATGAGTAGACATGAAATCACCCAAGATAAGCAAAGAGAAAGAGAACATTTTTTTCAAGTTTCTTATACTGAAAGTGGCAAATTTTGCCTCGATGTCAGAATACATGGATTAAGTTGGGATGGGTTTTTTCTGCCTGTTTATATTTGCATCTCTCCAACAGATGGAATGCAATAGCTGCAGCATTGGCCAAACTGAGAATTACTCTAGTGTAGGCAATAATAATGATTACAAATGGTAAAATGAAGTGAAAGTTCAAATTTAGCTCACCAATACATGATTTTCTCCTTGCCACAGAAAACTTGGCAGTAACTGCTTCCTGCTTTTGATCCTTTTTGAATGCAGCCAGAGAAATCCACCTATACAAAACTGAGACTTCAGCATGGGATTTCCAAAAGTCATCTAAAGGACTTCAGAGCATAGCTGGGCAGCAATTCTCATGTTTCTACTAAACAAACAATACCAACCTTTAGAACATACCTAGGGAACATTTGTTCCCTAAAGAAATAAAAATTTAAATTATAAACAGGATTTTCAGGATTTCCTTTCAAGTAAATCAATGCTGCTAGACTACTTCGTAGCTGAGAAGTGTGGGAACTGCAGCACTGAGAAGCTGGGAATTCAGGCTCATGAGGTGTCACAAATCAGAAAAGCATAAGTTTCAGCTGCCAACCAGCAGGTGCAGAACCAAAGAAGCTGGCATTTGGGGAAAATGACAACTTGCCACACTGCCTTTAAAAGGCTAAGCAGACATGAAACCAACTCTCATGAGTTTTTTGAAAGTACACCTGGAATTTGTTTGGAGTTTTTTTTGGTTGTTGGGGTTTCTTGTTTGTTTGTTTGCTTTTAAGAAAAGTTGAGATTTGAAAATGGATTCTGAATGAAATCTATGATCTTATGTCACTTAGGTCACTTAGAAAATCTGACTGCCCTGTAACCAATATGAAAGAACACCTGCAGAGAAAGATTAATCTAGGAGGATAAGTTCATCTCTGCATTCAACAAAGCTCAATTATACTTAGCAGATTTCTGTAACAGTATATTACAGCATCAAAAGGAATTGCAACCCATTGTCAGCTTTTTGGTCCCAAGACAAACAAGGAAAAGTCAACATCACATTAGGAAGCTTATCTGGACCACTAGGTACTTGCTAGACTGCAATATTTGGGGTGCTCAGTGCTTAACCCTTCCTTGTACATTAAAATCTTTTCAAAAGTTTACACAAAGGCTGGAAGGTCTACAGCAATTCATCTCCGTTTTGCTTATTATTTGATAATTATATTGTGACTATGCATAAATGAACCATGAGATCCAGCCAAGAAACAGGTAATGGTTGGTCACCTCTGAGGGGCAATAAAATCATGAATATTTGGGGGCTGCCTTGAGAGAATTAAAAATCTTTCAAAAATAATTTAAAAGAATATTTTACATAGTTTTTAAGGTAAGATGCAGAGACCCCAACAGATGAGAAGCTACATGTCTATGTCAACACTTAGCTGCAAAGCCATGCAAATATTTAAACTGAGATGGAGCTCCCTGAAGCACAAAACACCTTGTCAAGGCTTCAAAAATTTTATTAAATTATACCTTTCTACACTATATGATCTTCTTACCTACTATAGGAAATGGTAGGTAAGGTACCAAATTAAACGAGCTGCACAGCCACAAGGCATAGTGCAATAAAGAATCCATTACCTAAATCATTTTATATCTAAGCAATGGGAAAACATAAAGACATTTACATTAGTGTCTGATATGAATGTAAGCCCTGCATTACTGGTGGGGAATTCTACATTAATAGCTAGCAACAAAGGCAAGAAACTTTTTTCCACTATTTTTTATTTGCCATCAATGCAAAATTGGAGTCTGAGAAGTTATAACAAATCATATTTTTTCGCTGAACTGCTACACAAAGTTTATGTATTTCTGTTAGAAATGTTTATTATTACAGAGTCAATCACACAATGCAATTTAGATGATAACCATACTTAGGATTTTCTTTTTCTAACCTTTTTCAAAGCTCTGAAAAAGGAAAAACATGCAAATGCTGATCTGGACATTTTTTAAATGTGGAAATTTTCTGGCTCAAGGACATTTCTGTAAGATACAATAAGTTGAAACAAAATGGGCCAAATTTTTCTTAGTATATCCACATGCACAGATCAGCTGAAATAAGTCTGACTGCCTCTTAAACAGACCCCATCATCTGAGAAATCCATATGCAGCAAACTGAAAACTAAAAGGGATGATGGAGTGAAATCAAAGAACATTCTTTGGTCCGTAGTTGGACCACCTGGCAGTAACTTCCCTGATATCAGCACATTACAAAACACCTTCACGGATGGACTCCCAGTGACTCAGAACTATACTCCCTCTGCTCCTTGTTTGTTCCTGAACAGCAATTCCCTACCTAATACCATGGGATTAGCAGTGTAGCAGCACTATGAAAAAATTAATGATATGCAGTGCTTCCCAACACTGCCTTGGTTTATTAGAGAATTCACAGCTTTTTCTTACAAAAAGAACAGGTCTTGTCCATAATCTCAATTCAGAAGATGGCATTCTGCTTTTCTAAGGTTAAGTTCATCATCAAGCGAAGAAGAAGAGAGTAAAAAAAAAAAAATCCCAAAGTCATTAAATTATAGGGACTCCATTCTGCTGACCACAATTTGTGAATGAATACACAGCTGGCATAATTTATCATCATAGTCCCTATGTTAATAAAACACTTTAAAATGGTTATAACATGTACTGCCATGTCAGGTCACATTCAGGATAGTTGATAAATGCTCAAAAACTGTTAAAATGCGAGGAAAAGACAGCCCTATCAAAATGAGAACAGCCCTTTAAGAACATTATTTCAGTGCTTCTCAATTGCTATTACCAACTCAGCTGGTGAGAAGTGAGATACCAAAGTCATTTTCCTTTCTCGTATAAAATAACAATGGTTGACTTTTTTCTTTTTTAACAGAAACCACTGTATTATTCATTTTGTTTCCATTCTTATTCCAAGAAGATCTGTTTTTGTAAACAGCCAGTGAAATGAAATCCCATGCATACATTAAAAAAGACCGAAGGCTAAGTAAAAACAAACAGACGAGAATTCCTCACCCATATTGCACACGACCGAGCTCTCTCACCTTACCATGATTAGAAGTTGCCTTCAGAAAATAAAGCTAGACAGAACTACACCTTTCATTTTCACAGCTCCATTTTAATGATACATCATAGAAATAATTGTGTGCTATAGCCTTGTAGCAAGTATCTTTATAATAGTCTATCCAGTAAGAAGTCATGTCATTTGACTGGAGAACAGTATATGTAATACCTGCATTAAGAATAGGAAAATAGTATTAATTAACACAGTCCTCCTCTAAGTCTGACCTCAGGAGTATGTGAGAATTTAGAACAAATTTTGAAAGGATGGTTATTGAGTGACATGGACCTAAATGCAAAATGGGCTAAAATTGAAAGAGTTTTCTAGATTGACTTGGTAAGATAATCTATATTTTAGACAAACGAAATTCAGTCAGTCTTATACAGGTAGATTTCAGTAAAGCATTTCCAGTGGAAACCATACATCAATTTAGAAAGCTAGTGGGTAGGCAGCTATGCAAAAGAAAAACAGCAACACGAAGTACTAAGGAGAAGAATTTCAGACAGCAGGGAGCTTGGCTATTGGAGTTTTTCAAGGATAAATAGTTTAGTATTTTCTTTAATAACCTTGGCATGAACAACTGGGCTAATGAGAGTCAGTGATGTGCGGTGTCATTGCCAACATAAGAGGATTGCAATACCTATCCCAAAAGAAATGGATTTCTTTGGTGACGAGAACAATAGAAATTTGACATGAGTCCCACATGAACAAAAAAATATTGTGACTCTGCACTTGGGAGCTAACTGCAGAACCTGCTGCGAGAAGCTGAGAGCTCATCAATAAGAAATTACCAAGGTGGAGAATGAATGGTCTGTAAGATTCAGCTGTGAAAGAGACAAATGTAATGCTAGGAAGCATCAATCAAGGTATTTTCTGTAGATAGAAAAGTATTTATGCCATTGTACAAGGCCTTTCTTTCAAAAACTGCACATGATAATGTCTTCAACATTTAAGACACAGATTCACAAACCAGAACAGGGCAGGGAAGTGCTACCACAACCATTCAGAAGTGCCTATCCTCAAAGAGAAGGACAGAGAAGATGAAACGTTTAGTCTGATAGACAACTGGGATGTTATCTGAAGGGGGGGAAAAAAGCTGATAAAAGAGTAAAAAACAATAGGAACTGGCCATTGGGCTGAACACTAGCAGTGGTTTCTCAGACACTAGGACAATTTGGTTGCAGAAGAGCCAATCACTGCTGCAGTGACAGAGAGGAAAAGAGGAAAGAGTTTGAAGTGTCTTATCCATTAGAAAACAGAGTCACTACATTAATGGTAGTGCTTGATATGTTATAGCTTGCAACAGCAAGGGACTCAAGCTGACACTTTCAATTGTATGTGTGTGAATATGCTGGCCTGCATTTATTTATAAATAAAGTAAATAATAACAATATCCATGAAATACTAGAGAAGCAAGAGAAGCCTGCAATTTTATTTACTTTAACACATTTCAGCAATCAAAACCAGAAAAGAGCAATTTAGAAGAGATTAGTGGGTGCTAATGCTTTCCCACTGCATTAGAGGACATTCCTCTGCATTTTCAGAGGAATACTGACAGCATGTCTTAGGGAATGACACTGATAAAGACAGAGTAGTGAATCAAAAGACATGCAGATCTTCTCTAGAAGAATTCCAGGGTAATGAAGCAAATTACATCTAATTATAATGTCTGAAATGGTTTGTTGTTTTTTGTTTGTTTTTTTTTCATAGTGTTCTTATTCCTAAAAAATCCAAGGCACTAATGAGAACAGATGTAACAGACCTGCTCCTACAAGTGCAGCTAACGAAGCACAGCATACACAATGCTGTCTAGCTAGGATGTCTGGCTTATAAACTTAACAGCAAACTAATTCCTAAATTACCACATTCTTAACATACCTTTGTCCATTAACATGAAATACTTTTATGAGTTAACTTTCTTGAGGAAAGCAGCTTTATGCTGTCCACATTTCAATACTAAATATTAGCAGTAAAATGTCTGTCCCTCCTCTACTCAGTCTTATCAAGAAACATTTAGGAGTCACACAGCACCTCTTACTATCAACTGGCATAAAATCTAGGCTGACTCTAATAGCACATAGTGACTGCTCTGGGCATAGGTGGGTTTGCTTTGTTTCTCCTGGAGAGGAATTTCTGGCCAACTAGTAGAGATGCTGGTTTGGCACCTCACACATATGTAGATTTGCCATATAAGACTGAAAAAAGGTGAAGAAAATTTGAAGAAAAAGAAAATAAGTTAGCTATTTTTCAGGAAAGATGTTTAATATTGACAGCAAATTCCAAGGTGTGTTTAGTTCAGCTTGTCTTGGCCTGACATCAGGATCTCACCTATGCAGCTTGGTCCCCAAAGCCACTCCAGCCTAAGCACTCAGCAGTATTACAGCCTTGAGAGTTTAGGGAGTTGGCCTGAAGGAAGTACTAATTTCTGAGGTGAAAAACCAGAGATCGACACTCATGCTTATTTTGCACAATAAGTCCATTCAACAGCACTCAGGGACAAGCCAAACAAAAATAAGGCTTGGCCTCTTGAGTACACATATAGGGAAGATTACAATGCACACCCTTTTGTGCATCAAACACAAATCATACCACACTGTGTGAATGGGTTTCTGGGATTATCGGGAGGTCTGAGATTCCCTGGATGCACACAGGGACAGGAGAAGAACAGACTGATGAACAATTGGCCTTCTTCTCATTGAACAGCTTCCATGGCTCACACAAATCAATTTACCATGGCTGTTATGCTGCATTAAAAAAAAAATCTCAAACAAAGTCCAGCACTGCTGAAACTTGATGCTTGCACAATACATGCTCTCCTGAGTAATCTGCAGCAACCAGACATTGCCACTGCATGAGTCCCATCCCTGCAAAGGGAGGTTAGTATGCATCAGTGAGAGAAAGAATATTCTTTTCTTTCTCACAGCTTTGGCTGGGACATGATGCAAAATGACAGCTTTCTTACCCTACCTAGAGAATTCCCCACCTCATTCTGAAAAACCATTCCATGAACATTTGTTAACTCATTCAGTACCCCTGCACTAGGCCCCCTTTCTAAGCCCTGCCTGAATAGTGTGATTATGCCATGGTACCATTTATTCTGAAGCTGGCAGAGCCATGTGAGGTATTTGCCACAGTTTTCTGAAATGCAGTGGGAGCTGCTGTTGCCCTGGGATTCCTGCAGCTCTACTGAACAGGTGGACCAAGAGGCCACTCTTTCAGGCAGCTGAAAGATGCAACCACACAGCTGACTTGCAGCATCTCACTTCCACAGCAGAGCTGAACCCTGAGGTCAACGGGAATGAGGAGACTTCCCAACACCAGAGACAAGAATTTGCATCCATGATAAGGAGAGGCTATTGAGTCAAAGCAACCAAGCTGAGGCCAAGAGTGTCTAAAATACTGCATGGAATCAAGCAAGGAAGATTTTTGTCTTCATTTGCCTAATTAGGCCAGGATTTACTGAGGGGAGCTCAGTTTGAAAGACTCCTTAGTCCCTTGAACTGGACCTGAACACTGCTGGAAGCTCCCACAGCCCAGCTCCATCAAAGTGAAAGGAACATGGCACAACCAGGTGCAGAGGCAGGTATGTCTTATTCCAGATGTGTAAATGCCACTGCAGGACATGCATCCCCAAGAGTTCAACCACCCCACGCACCTTTTTTTGTCTCACCCATTTTACAAAAGCCCAGCGAGAGTGTACCAAGATTTACTACAAACCTGAACTGAGAGATTTGAAGAAGATCCTGGATTCACATTAACCTCCTCACTTATCTACATTATTCAATATAAAAACATGCTTTCTTCTTAAAACTATGACTTGGGGATCTCTGAATTTTGCAACTTGTAAACAAGCATACCAAAGTTCATTAACGTGAGGAGGAATATGAGGCAGTTAAGAGTAAGGTGAAGTTTATCACAGAGCAAGTGGAAGAGCAAGAGCTTTGCAGAAATATTGAATTTACTCAGTAAATCAATTTGCACACTGAAGGCTTAAAAGTGTTTTTCTTGTTTGTATGTAATGTTAGTCTACTACATCAATAACCACAGAACTGGTTTCCTCCTATTTCTTGTCTCTAAATCTTGTCTCTGCATCTCATCTTTAAATCATACCAAACTGTTTTTTTTACCCCTAAGTACAAAGTCCACTGACTGCAGTGCCTTGGAATCACACCTAAGTGTTATTCAAAAATGTTTTGTGGACCTATATGGAAGTTCAAGAGTAAGGAAATCTAGGATTTGAGATTAAGCCAGGAGAAGTTTCCATTTCATCTGCTAGCATAAAAAAAACTTCATTTAACTTCTGAAAAAAACCACTAATATCCCATTGTCAGATAGCATGGCTGCAAATGAACACTGTGCCTTTGCAGTTGTTGAGTGCAGAGACTGTATCCAGATTTGCAGCTGCACAGCCAGATGGCTCCAAGTGAGATGCCCCATTATGCAAACAATATGGGCTGAAAAACCGGAGGACTATTAGAGAAGAAAACCTAAAGGTTTCTTCAGAAGGAATTTCACTTGAGAGGCTACAGTCTGTTTCTCAGCTCAGAATGGGAAGTTGGGGTAAGAGGACATGACCATGCAAGCCCATGAGGACCAGCCCTGCCAGTGGAAGTCCAGGATGGCAGAAGCCTTTTCCAAAGTTTAGGCAGCAGTGTATCACCACTACAAGTCCCTTCCTTCATAGGACAAAGAAGGACTTCCTCACTAATATACAAAATGTCATCACTGTGAGTATTCCAACTGCTGCAGTGCTGGTAGAATTAGAATCTGCTGTAAAGGAGGAGGCAATGTGCCAGCTCATAAAGCCTGACAACTCAAGGACAATTCCTGCTGGATTTGATCAGCTGAGGTTCAGAGATTGGCCACATGACAACTGCCACTTACCAACCAAGAAAACAGTTATTTTTTCATGCTGATTTAAAACCTACATGATCCCTCCAGAAGATTCATAATCAGTAATACTGAAGGAGTATAAAACAAATCTGAACCTCCTTCCTTCAGTGAGAAAGCAAATTTTTTTCTCCCAAGATTGTTATGATGCTCCACTGTCATTCAGGATACCCAGATTACCTGGCTTTGACTGGTCATTTGGCAAGGAGACTTGAGTTGTTTAATTATTTCTCAAGAAGGAACAAAATGACAGTGGAGCATGCATTTGGAAGGCAGCAAGGCAGGACCTAATGACAAGTTTGCAAGTTGCTGAGCAAAATCTGCTTCCTGTGATAACTGCTTGCTGCTTTTTTAATATTATCCGTGATGTCAGAGACTGATCTGCACCCGCAGAGGCAAAGACAAGGAGGACAGTAATTACATAAGTACTGTTGCAGATTCTTCTTACTCTGGATACAGGGAGGACTTGCTAAGAGGCAATGCACAAACCAGTAAGATATGAAGTGCTGTTCTCCATCAAACTAGCTTGTAGCCAAGGTCTTCAAGGGCAGCAGCATCAGTGCAAGCAGTTTCAAAGGCCTCTGCTGTTTTGCATTATGAATGACAGCCTAAAATGAGGTCAGCTTTTGTCTGCAACAACTATTTTACCAGACTCTCAGAGAGCTCCTCTCACACTACAGGGTTTTATTAGATGGGTGCACAACAAATGAAATGTACCAAAGCTTACTACAAAGAACCTGGTCTCTGCTTCTGTTACAGCTGAATCCAGGGTATTTTTGTGAGTCTAAATGTCATATATGCACAGCAATAGAACAATATTCACTTCTCTAACAGCACCTTGCACTCCAGTATAGGAATGCAGGAAGCGAAAGAACACTATGAAGAGTCTTCAGAGGCTGCTGAGGTCAAGATTTGCAGGGTGTGGTAATGCTCCAAACCCAATTTTGATCTTTTCAAGGCCACTGCAATGACACAAAAGTGTTACAGTGTCAGTTCTAGGCATAATCTTCAACTATTTCCATGACTAAGGCTCCCATGTTCAGAATAGCAGAGAATTGACACAGGATGAATCTAATATCTGCTCTGCCCCACTGAAAAGTAATACTTTCAGTTTAACTAAAGGCATCAAACCAGCCTGTTATTGATGAAAAATACGTGTCTGACATGTAAAATGGTGGCACAAGTCTTTGAGTTGCATTACTGCATCTGCTTAAAACAGCAAAGGTAAAAGCTATGAATCCAGCAGTAAGGAAGAGCAATGTAATTCTCTGAAGGCCAGGTGAAGGGCAGGTTATGGACAACAAGGAGCAATCCAATTTGGTTACACTAGCTAAGGTAAAATTTACAATGGCTATCAATCCTCATGCTTTAAGGCATAAACTGAGCACCATCTGGGGCCAGAAAGAAATTTCCCTCTGTGGTACACTATAACACAATTGGCTGCGTGTATTTCTTCCTGTGAATCATCACATAGTGGTTACTGTCAAGATACAAGACTGTACGGATCACTGGTCTGTTCCAAAGCAGCAATTTCTGTGTCGTCCGCTCTCTCCTCAGTCCTTACAGACTGCAATAATGCTATTAATGCTGCAGCAGTCATTTTCCAATGTATGGTAATAGACTCTGAAACAACAACGATAGAAACTTAAATGACTCCAACAACTAATCAAAAGCACTAGTCTACATTTTTATGGAGTCTGAGCGATTTACAGTTTTGTTTTGGAAAACAAATATCCCAATCTAATTGCTTGTATTTTTGAATTACACATCAAGCACATTATCTTGCACTGAATTTAACAATAGCAATCATATGAAGAAAAAAAGCACCAATGATGGTTAAAAAGTAATTTGGAATTCAGCTTTGAATTTATTTTAAAGAAAAGAAGTAAGCATTGTCTTCCTGACTGAGATTTATTAACACTCCTCCTTTCCATTATCTGAACATTTCACTTGCCCTAAAGCACATCTGTAAAGACAGTGAGAGACTGCATGCATTTTCTATATCCATAAATTACAGATGTTGCTCTGAGCTACTCATCTATCAAGACAATTTTGCATAAAAGTAAGACCAACCTGAAAAGTATCCATCTAAGAGAGAATACAGAAAATAATTAGAAAAAACATGCAGTCTGCAGACCTAATTTGCCTTACCAGGAACATTCTTCACCCAAAGCTTTATAATAGGGTGTGACAGAATACGGAAGAAAATCAAAGCTCAAACAACACTTCTGGGTATCAAAACAAAGAATTTGATACATCAGTGACATACTGTTTTATATACCCACAGCTATAACAAACTCAGTAAAGAAGATATGGATTATTTCAGGACACCTTCTGTGTTGAAAAACTTATGCCAGATAATATTTTCCAACTAATAACATTATGTCATATATTTTATGGGTTAGCCTATCCACTGAAGTTTGCCTATATACATCAGTATTTTGTTTCCATTAACAAACTTTGTGCACCTATCAAGAACAGAAGACTTGTATGTAACATAATATGTGATTATCCTAAAGCTGAAGTGTACAGAACAGAAAGGCAAATGGAGGACAAAATGCAAGCAGGAGATTTACAAGGAAAGATTTTGCCATCAGAGAGCCCAGTTGCTGTATCTTAACCTTTCTACTTCCATAGACAACTGAAAAAAGAATAAATGCTGAGAGAGCAGATAAAAAGACTAAGAACACAGAGACCCTGCTAAGTTGCATAAAATATGCAACTTGACTTAACTGAACAGAAAGAGGGAAAACAGTACTTGTATGACATAAAAGAAAGCCGTGCGCTCAAACACTTAATGCTAATCACATGTTTATCCTAAACAGAAGACAAATATTGCATTGCTATGTTCAGAGCTGGCTGAATGGAAATAAGACAGAGGTTCCATGTCCAGAAAAATGTTCTTCCTTCTCCACAATTTGCATTTCAGAAATCATAAAATACCTTGGGGTTACCCCAGGTTCTCTCTCTTGTACAATCTCTGCAAAAGCCACTGTTTTCCTTTGTTTTGTAACATGTTTTTGTAAAGATGAAACTACAGGTTTCTAAGCCTATGACACAAGTTGTTGGTTTACTTTTCCTCCTCACCAAAACAGAAGTCTTCTCTAGAAAGAAGAGTACTCCAGTTCTGTTCTGACCTGACTTATGCAAAAAGAAGAGAAAATTATATGGAAGCAGCTGTAACACATGATACAACATTACTTTAGGTTTGATTTCCCCACAGTCAAATGAGGAATGTCTTATGAAACAAGGGAGGGAAAATGAAACAGACTAGAGTAGGAAATTATTAGCCATTTCTTATAACATGATTTCCAGCTAGGAAAAAAAGTGGTTTATATCAACACTTCCATCTCTCAGCTCCAAGGAACCCAATTAAAATTTCTTGACCACCCACACTGCACCCACTAGGAAAGACTTTTCAAAATTGGGTGTCTGTCAGACTTACATCTGCACATAGGTACTTGCATGCTCTGATTTTATTAAATGCTGAGCACCTGGTTGTCCTCTACAGATTAGAACAAGAACTACTGGGTAACCAGAGAGACAATTTTTTAAAAAAGAAAACGCACTTATGTTTTTGTTTGTATGATTGCACTGTTTTTATTCCATCTGTACAACTCTCAAGAGGTTGCAAAACCACCTGCTGAATAGAGACAGGCACTGCCTGTTTCAATTGTGAGCACATTTTTCCCACCACAGAATTTCTAGCCCTTGTGGACATGGAGAACAAGAGACCAGAGTTAGAATCCTATCTGATTTTCTGGAAATCAGTGACAGTAAGATGCAGGGCACATTCCCCAAATAAGCACTTTAAAGGTTTAATGGTGCAAGAGACATTAAACCTTCTATTTAAAACACCACTATTTCTTATACAAGTGAACCACTGTTCGTTCTTTAGACTTCCATACAATCAGCCTAGCAAGTGGAAAGATTCTGACCACTACATTTTTTTTTTCATCATAACAACAAACATTTTTGCTTGATGATACAAACAGAAAAAAAAACCTAAAAAACCTGAACCTTCTTTTATTTTCTCTCTCTTGTTTTTTCTCACACAGCAAGAAAATTTCACAAGAAGGTTAGTAATGAAGCCCTAAAAAAAAATTTACAGGAATAAAGTCAAAACCTGTAAAAGTAACAAATCATCTACTGTAAACACAAAGAAATTGAGGGCCATTTAAGTGAGGCAACATCTTTGATCCACTGTCTCTCATCACCACTGAAATCTGAGTAAACACACAGAAACACATTGTGTCTCCCCTCAGGAAACTGAAGTACAGTTAATTAAGAAACAGATTTTTGCCTTTTGATCCTTCTAATAATTCTCCCTCTTTCTCACTAACATTTACACAGACTGATAAGAGAATGAAGGGTTTAGGTCATTGTTGCTAGAGGCATTATTTTCTCCAACCCTTCCCTCCCACGGCGCTATGAAGAGCTTTCAGCTCTTGTCTGTCCTCACTGCATATTATCTGCCTCATACGCACACTAATACTTACAAATAAGGAATGTGGTTGACCTGGCAACAGGATGTACATTTCCTATTCAATCCATTTTATTCTTTTAATAACATTAGTCTCGGCTAACTAGAGAACAGTTCTAGCATTGCACAGTTTTGCATGTGTCTAGTTGTATCAAGTCCAAGTGACAATCCCCAAACCACTCCCTGTGGTGAGAAACACTGCTTCAAGAACATGTTTCTGCCAAACAAGAAAACAGATGAGCATAATCAAGACCTTCCATCTAATTGAATAATTCAGCATTACTTTAGGACATTTTTTCCCCAATATACTTACTTAGAATCCAAAGGATTGAGAATTATACTCTGCAAAGAGGTCTCCGGGCAGGCAGAGGTCTTGTCAGAGGAAGAAAAAAAAGGAGTCACTAGACTAGGGAAAGCAAGTGACCTTTCCAGGAAAAGCTCATCAGTGCAAAGGCCTAGGGATGTGGTAGTGTTCTAAGTAAAGACATACCATATCCAATGTCTCCCAGCCTTGAAAAGTAAGAGGAACTTTGGTATCTGAAAGTGTTCATTTGGGGTGTCTAAGCCGAGGTAAATTTACAAGGCCTCGATTTTTCAGAAAGGATGACATGCACCATCTGAAAGTGTAAGCCAATATTTAACAAAGCTCCTGAAAAATGCAGTAAAACAGGAAGGTGAACTTGTGGTCCCGTTCTGCTATGATGATTATTTTGCTCATATTCTGTATCAATCCCTGGAGAAGAGGAAGCTTGAGGGGAGATCTCATGGCAATCCACAGCTTCCTCATGAGGGGAAGCAGAGGGGCAGGCACTGATCCCTCCTCTGGCGACCAGTGACAGGACCCAAGGGAAAGGCCTGAAGTTGTGTCAGGGGAGATGTAGGTTGGATATCAGGAAAAGGTTTTTCACTCAAAGTGTCTGGGTACTGGAACAGGGAAGTGGTCACAGCACATGTTCAAGAAACATTTGGACAACACTCTCAGGAAAATGGTGTGATTATGGTGTGGAGTTGTCCTGTGCAGAGCCAAGAGCTGGACTTTGGCGATGTTTATGAGTTCACTCTAACTCAGGACAGTCTCTGTTTCTATGATTTTGTACAGCTCTAGTGATTCAATTTCATTTTTCTATATGACTCGATCTCTGTGAGAAAGACAGCATCAAGACGCAGTCAGTTGTATCATAGGCAGCCTGTGCCACATCTTCAGCTTAACTTCTCCATATAAGCAGCACTATAGATAAGCTCTGATTGCTATCACAAGTGCCACCTTGCTCATAAGACATTCAAATCCTTCCAGAGTATCTCTGCAAGACTTATAGACAAAACCATGAAGCACATTGCAACTCTCCTCTTCTAAATAAAGACAGTGGCAATCCCCAAGGCTGTTTGTAGAACCTGCTGTGGTGGGTACATAATGGTTGTCTGCACAGTAACACAGCACCAGCATCTAACTTTGTACAAAATATGTAAGAGAATTCAGTTCTTTTTGGCCCAAAGTACTTAGCAATCAGAATAAACGTTTTATTTTGTTCGATTATTCCCCAACTCTTTCCAATTAAATCAGGCTGTTACACATGTTTTTGACATACATAGAAAAGAAGTGTAAAACCCAACAACATATATTCCTTTAAACTGAAAGCACCAGGTTCTTGCAAAAGTGCATTAAAAGACAGCTAATTCGAAGGAAGTGTTTGCCAGTAAGGGCTGGAACACAGCCAGAAAGCTACACTTTACAAAGATTTTAATAGCTATGAAATGTTTGGTACTTTGTGCTGAAATTAGTGAACAGGCTAATTTTTTCTCTGTAGGAGACTACACTCAAAAAACCTGCAGGTGTGAGACCTGAATGTATGAGTATGCTTGCCTCCACCTGAAGCCATTTCCCCACCATGCAGTTTGAGCAGCACTGCACTGTTTGGGAGCATTGAGGAGTAGCACGTCTGTAAGTCAGGATTTTGAGTAGTATCAGCATCATACTGTGATGAACGTGCACCATATCAGTTCACACTCCTGCCTGCATCCAGACTACAGTGTCTGTTCTTCTCAGAGATAATGATTGAATTTGATGGCTATATCCTCCAGAGTCTCCTCCCTCCAGCATTGCTTCACACCTGAGCAAACCCAAGTGTGAAATGATTCCACTCTGTAGCAGTTCGAATGCCATCTTTATGGGGTATAAAAAGCATTCAAAACAGCAGAAGTTCAATCTCTGTACATAGTGACTCAGTAGGTCCATAGCAACTACATAAAAACATCTTCAATTTTTGCATTAGCAACATTACTTTCAACACAATATCTACCAGACCAACCACAGGCTTCCTTGCTATACAGAGCTTTCCAAATAATACACAATTCTGGCATTAAGTAAGCCTATGTGCTATCAAAACCAATCCTGAAATAGCTACAATGTATAGTTGGTAAATCCTTACCAATATTTATGAACAGAAATCTCCCATAGGAATGAATCCAAAAATGTTCACAGTACGCAAAAACCGTTAATTGATAAGGGAAGTCAAAGTTGCAATTACAGGCAAGTTTTCCCTTAGCATGAAAGTTCATTTCTTACATTCTTGTCAGTCCAGAAGCAAATCGATACAGAAAAAAACCCTTGAAGATACCTCACCATCCCATTCTGGACAGAAAAAGGTTCTCTGTATGTTATTGACATAGGACATACCTTCACTAATCTGAAATTTTTTCAGAGTCTTATTAACAAACTCTACTAAAATGTCAAAAAAAGGTGTTTGATTGAAAGGCATATCCAGTCCTTTCCCAAAGTACTGCTGGTGTCAAGGCTGTCTGCTCAGCACTTTTATGACCATTTTAGCAGCAGCCAATGTCAGCACACAGGTTAAAAAATAATTTTTTATTCAGCTGAGTCAGATAAGGAGGCAGGGTTTGTAGAAAAGCCCGGAGGGCTTCCTTGCAGCCAGAACAGTTGCCTAGCTCTAGACTACTTGCTGGTGGGAGTGTCTTGGGGAGGTTAAATCTGGACAGCACTTTTGGTATCCCCAACAGTGTCAGGTGCATTCTTTCTTTTGACTACTTCCTAGGTACATCCACATGTTGTGCAAATGGCACTGTCACTCAGCACTGCTTCACTTATTCCATATACACGATCAGACAGGTACTTACAGTCTTCAGGGTTCTCTTAAGAACTCTGATATTCCTGCTGTATGATGGAGTTTGTAGGTTGCCTAAAACTTCTGCTGTACAAGCCAAAACTTCTGCTGCCTCTCAAGGGACAAAGTGGGTGCCAAATATAGAACTTTGGAATGCCCAATGCTCACAAGGCCATCTAACTGGATACAACACAGGTACACTCACTGTGAATATGTCTGAAATACTTCTGACTGATCAGACATGTTCAGTGTTGCCCATGAGAATGTTTTCTCTTGGCTCAGCATGCTAAGAAATGGCAGGACTGCTGCTGCCACCCCAGAGATTCAGATGCTGCTTCTGCTGTGGATAGGGGAATAGGTGGTGCTGCACTAAAACTTCCCTTTCCTGCAATAGTCCCTTCCTCACAGCTCGGCTCATGCCTTCCCAGCCACCACACCTTGTTAGAACAAGAAAAGGATGGAACATGCCACTCCCTCAGCTGCATTTCTTGATGAGGCAGCTCCCTTTCTCCTCCAGGGAAAATAAAGGAGTAAATGAGGCAAAAACACAGGCTCTCTGTGCTGGCCTGCTCATCTTGCTAGGGAAGGAGATGATATAGCTGTTCCCCCAACACCTACTTTTATCTAGGTGAGGGAAAGAAAACTGGTCATCAGAAATATGGATCCCTACTGAGCAAGGGAAATTAATTCACCCATGCTTATATCTGATCCACCTTTTTCCATATGTACGCAGGAAAATTAAAGGAGAATGATTTCTATAGGCTCCAATTGGTTATTACAATACTCTTAAACCACTGCTGCAATTTTCATCAGCAGACACCTCTCAGTTTTATCCATGATTGCCCCAAGAAATTCTTAGCTGCCCTCTGGAATCCTTGCACCTGGACAGCAGCAGGACCTGCTGAATGCAGACCATCAACTATAGAAACTTGGCTGCCCAGGTCAGGAGGAAGTCCTTCTGAAATGTTAGTGTTTAGCACCAGACTAGAGAGTTCAGAGTTAGTTAACTACCATAGCAGAAGACGTTTTTTGTTTAGTCAATTACTAGCTATTTGCAGCTAAATCAGTCACACATAACCCTTTAGTATTATCTGTTCTTATAAAATAATTTCTTTAAATGTGGTAGCCATCACTTTCTGTAAATTTAGTACTTTAGCATGGCACTTTTTAAATGATTTTCCTACTTAGAGAAGGATTTGTATAGAATTTCTTAGGGCAAAGGGACGGGAAGAGTACTTCATAAATGGTCTCCATCCCTCTCATTCAAAATGCAGGGTTGAACAGCATTTGGAGTTAGATTCTCTTTAGCACTTAGCCCTAAAGATGATCTTTTTAATAGTCACAAAATCTGTGGAGGAAACAGGTGAACTAAAATATTCAATAGGTGGGTTGCAGTCTACTGAGTTCCACAGGGACCAGGTGATTTTACATCCTATAACCAAAGTTCTGTTGAAGGTGGTTTAGAATTTCCATTTCAATTAATGCATAGCTTTTATCAGTGCTCTTACTAAAACCACATCCATTATATGGGAAAGCCAGATTATATTAACTTGATTTCAAGATGTTAATCATTGTCTGGGAAAGGCAAGCATCTATGAAGTTACACAGATTATCCTGTAGCATCAGTAACAGACTACTATGTAATCCTCAGTATCATCTCCTATCCAAAATTTGTTTTTAAATAAAGCACATTTTATAAAGAAGTTGGAGCTGGAGATTTAGGGTAGCTTTATGCAACATTTTTATTAAGGAAATTAAATTGGTGTTTTCTTTGTGGAGCTTTGGATTTGAAATCTCTCTAGAGGGGCAGTTTGGAAGGCTAGTCATTGTTTAATTAGTACTCATCTCAACCAGCATCTGGAGCTAAAGATTGACAAGTAGGTATATATTCAAGAAATTCTCAGAGGAATTTACTATCAGTAACTGAATATGCAAAGTTCAGAAAATTGCTCATCCCACCTAACTTCAGCTTCTTCAGAGATTTTCTTCTTCTAATTTGCCAAAAAACTAATGCAAAGTAAGCAGGATTGCATACTCTTCTTCTACCTCCATTCCTAAAGAGAATAATCCACAGGCAACTAAAAAAATCACTTATTTTTTCAGTTCCCAAACTCAACAGAGGCACACCTAAGAACACATGCGGGTAAGGTGTGCTCTGAAAACAACAAGAATACCATTATCTAGGAAAGTTCAGTAAGGTCCTACTTAGGAATGCATACAGCTGGTCTGGGTATCAAAACTGTTAGGGACCAACATCTGCTCAGAACCCTGGAAAAATCAGGATCTTGCACACAGATCTGGAAGCAAAGCTTAAGTATCAGTTTAGCCATGTGGAGTTTTTCTCAGCTTCTAAGGAAACCACCCTCCCTAGCAGACTATGACTGTTTAGTCAGCCCACAATTACTACTTGTTGGAACAGCATACAGACAACAGGCAGAAACAAACATTTAGTAGGGATATTTGGGTGGAAGAAAAGCAATTTGCCACTCACCAATTACTAGCTGTTCTGAACTATTACTACAAGGGCTTTAAAGGACTCCGTTAAATAGACTCTTCAGAGATGCTAGGCAAAACTATGCCAAAACACTGCACTAAAAATTAAAGATCACTTTTTCTGATTTGATATTGCATTACCACAAATTTCTTTTTTTATAGTAACTGCAGTTTTGCTTATGGATGGCTGTTTCAACCCATGGGAAAGCAAGATGTTCTGTATAGGTCACCATATTGGTGGGAGTAGCAATATGGGGCCAGCTCCTGCATCACCTCACCTCTGGCCAGGACAGCTATGCTGGCAACTACTCCTGTCTCACTGAGCAAGAAAAGAGCTGGAGTATGTAGGCAGGAGTTACCTGGAGGGGAAAGGAAGGGTTGCTTACATCAGTGCTTCTCCTCTCCCTAGAGCAGCAATGGCATTCCTGTCCTGGCCTTCATCCTTCATCTTTAGAGCAGAGAATCACAACTTTGCCTTCACATCTGAGATGCCTTAAGCTGAGATGTGGCTCAACAGCAAGACAGCTCAAAGGAAGCATACTGAAAGCATTAATTTTTGTATTTTATATTAATATATACAAGTACACAAACAGACCAACAATTTCTAGTTAAAAGTCATCTATGGAATCTAATAAAGTCATTGTTATGCTGGGAGCAGCCATGATGAGGAATCTTTTTAATTCATAACAATCCTGAAGAACAAAGTCATCCAACATCCAGGGAAACATCAGTCCCAATATTCTTACCAAAATGAATTTATGTTGGTTGCAAGTAATTTTATTTTCTGGGAAAATAATTCCATCTGTATCATGCCAAATGCAACGAAAGGCCACAGGTATTTCTCAAGCAGACTGGTTCTTTCCCTTCTGAAATGAGATGAGTCAATAACAAACTAATTAGAAAGCCAAGGAGAGTTGCCAAAGTGGGGATGCAGACTATAAGCACCATCACCTTTTGCCTCTTTAGATGTAAATTCAGTATTCCAGGTCCCAGGCCACTTGCTGCCTAAGGAAATGTTAAATCTTGAGTGACCACAGGAAAACTAAGAAGGGGAGATGGGAATTCCAGTTGCACAGCTTTGAAACAAATCCTTTTCAGATCACTCTCAGAACACATTTGTCCTCTCTTGCTTTATTAGTTGCAGGTAAGGTGAATTTGCTGGGAGTTAGCAGTGGATAAGGGGAAAATTTTGATGACATATGATATATGTTTTGAGAACAAAACATATAAAATCCTGGAGAACCAGCTGGTAGGGATACCCAATCTACTTTTGTATTCAGCAAGAAAGAAGATTTTTCCTCCTATGCACATAAACTCCCTCCCCAAACAAACCTCCATGGCAGGTATCTAATTAGCAATGCTGGCAGTGGTGTTGAGGACGAGCCTTCCTCTGAGTTCAGCT
Source organism: Aegithalos caudatus (assembly GCA_013389925.1). Taxonomy (NCBI): domain Eukaryota; kingdom Metazoa; phylum Chordata; class Aves; order Passeriformes; family Aegithalidae; genus Aegithalos; species Aegithalos caudatus. The sequence goes on along the minus strand of WEIU01019889.1, from coordinate 45,002 downwards.
CTGGCCCATGGCAGAGGCATGCTTTATTACCAATGGAACAGTTTGTTGCTGACCATGGAATAGAAAGATACTTCATCTGGGTATATATGTATGTCTTCCTTAGTAGAAACAAAAACATCTATTAAAACCCACTGTTGCAGGTCTACACAAAGAGCCTCACACCTAAATACCAAAAATAAACAGGAGAGAAATTCAGTAATACTGTGGTGCAACTAGGAAATGGTAATGATAGTGTATCATGGAATAAAACATTAGTGTGCAAAAAGCATACACAATATTATAGCAATCATAATCAAGCAGAATCAGCCACAAAGATCCTACATTCTAACAGAACCATGTATTTACAAATACATCATTAAATCAAATACTTAAACTGCACCTGAGAGATGTCATTGAAGTAGGCTTTGGTTTTCTTTCATTCTGGAATTTCTACTTACTGAGAAAAAAATGTATCCCAGGGCACAACACCTGTTGCTCCCCTCTATTTCCATTCATGCCCACCCATGTCAGTGCCTGCCCCTTTTTTTATTCCATCCATCTTGCTTGTTCCCGCTCTCTAATACCCATGGTTCAATCTCAGCTCTGTTTGTTCCCATCCTGCCTGATAACTCTTCTTCCATGCACAAGTCATTAGTCTCTCTTCCTCTTGCAAAGACCCTCCCCTACTTTGTCTTTCACCTACTTTTCCTCCACTTTACAGCTCCTACACCTCCCTCCTTGGTCTCCTCAGTTCCCCAGGGCTCTCCTGGGGTTCCTGCACCCAATCCCCAAGTGCTGCATGCAGTCATGCCAGCTTTCCTTCAGGCTGCAATGGCATGAGCTCTGAGAAGACAAAGGGAAAATCAGTCCTGGCACTGCACAGTGCCAGAATGGGAGGGGATTAAAAACAGAGAGCAAACAACTCAGACCTCAAAGTTCTAAGTGTATTTAGCTGAGCAGGCACCAAAAATACCTGAAGGGACAGAGCTTGCTGTGCACACAAAACCTTTTATAGCCCCAGAGCAATATGCACACACGTACTGAGGCTTACAGTTCCTACTTAAACATGTTCTTCCCTGCCCCCAAACCTAAAGCTGGTTAGAAAACTGAACACTTCTGTGAATCTTGTACTCAGCCATTAGGTTCTGACAAGTCTGCCTTGCTGTGCAGGCTAGCTTAGATTTTCAAAGGCTCACAAACTGACCAAAAATGGAGAGCTTAACACAGCTGTATGTAGATTTGGATGGATGCCCTGACAAATTTCAAGTCTCTGCTTGAAAACTGGCTAGAGCTTCAAAAGCATAACAGGTATGCATTAATTTCAAGATAGGCAAAACATCTTTACTCCTTAACCTTGTTCTCAGAAATGGACAAACTTACTTGAAACTCTCCCACAAAGCCACCTAACTGAGGCAGATGCTTGGCTTGAAGAAATTATTTGCAAATGCTTGTAATTTGAAAATTTGTATACAATTTAAAATGAGGTTGTGCACACAAGCAAATTACAAGAGGGAAATAATTCACTGCTTCCCACGGGCAGGCAGGTGTTTAGCCACCTCCAGGAGAGCAGGGCCCCATCACACATAATGGTGACTCGAGCAGACAAATGTCATCACTCCAAACATGTCCCCCCACTTCCTCCTTCTTTTCCCCACTTTATATACTGAGCATGATGTCACATGGGCTGGAATATCCCTTTGGTCAATTTGGATCATCTTTCCTGGCTGTGTACCCTCCCAGCCTCCTGGGCACTCCCAGCTTCCTCACCAACATGTCCATAGAGAAAGCAGAAAAAGCCTTGACTCTGTGCAAGCTCTGCTCAGCAATAACAAAAGCAACACAAATCCAAAACACAGCCCTGTAGTAGCCACTGTGAAGAAAATTAACTCTAACCCAGCTGAAAAGCAGCCCAGGAGCATTTGCTTTCACTATTAAACTGTCTCTATCTCAACCGTGAGTTTTCTATCTTTTACCCTCCCGGTTTTCTCCAAGAGGCTGCATGGGGGCTTAGTTGATGGCTGGGGTTAATCTGTGACAGGTCTCTATAACAGAAAGCAACAGATTACACTATCTTCCCTCATAATTAGAACATACATACTCATCTTTTTAACTGCTTTTTCCACTTTCTTGCTATTACGTCTATTGTAAACCTCACCCTTGAAAATTCAGCCACCAGTTTATGTCAACACTCTTGTCCTGCTGGGGAAACAGGCCAGCCCACTAGGTATTAAAACAGATTCAGTGACCAGCTTTTCAAGAAGGAACTGACTTTGATTCCTAATGAAGATTCTCTGTATTTTTTCTCCTAGGTTTCTTCAAAATATTGAAAAGGGTTATTTAGAAGATAAAGCATTTAAAAATACCTCTATGTGGTCAAATTTAGCAAACAACTTGAAATAGTAAGGAACTAAACAAGGGTATGTTTCCTTCTTGTTCAGTGTTCCTGTGACAATTCATTCTGAGGATTCTTGGCTAACCACTGATGTCAGTATTATTTGATGGTCTTAAAACAGTTCACAAATGACTCATCCATTTCAAAGCTGAACCTGATTATTTTGCCTGTCTCCTCTTCTGAGGTATGAACTTCAGAGAAAAGATGTAAAAACAATCTAAGAAATCATCTGTGTATATTACATACATGTCCACATCATCCAGGTCTCCACAGAGGAAGAATTCACATCAAGAGTTACTAGAATTGTGAGGTTATCCACCATAAAGACTTCTTTGATGGAAAAGGCATGTTACAGTAACCCAAAATTTCCATTGGTGTTTATTTTAATGTGAAAAGGCCTATCTTAGGTTTCTTTGCAAATAAGCAAAAAACCCCAAAAAGATTAGCAGGCATGCTGCTGCTTCCAACCAATCCTTCAGGATCTTCACATTATCATTGTTATTATTATTAAGGGTGATTTCCCCTGACTATCAGTAAAACCTGTGGTGCAAGGCAAAGCTGAACTGCCACACAAATTTTGCATGTGTGCTCTGCCAGACATTCTCAAGAATAGCACTGGAATACTGTTAAAGATGTTACAAGCTGGCCAGTGTTCTTCTCCTTCAATAATATCAGCATAAATCTCAAACATCATGATTCAGCCTCTGAAGCAAATTGATGTCTTTACCAGAACATAAAAGATACTTTAAAATGGGTCATATAGATCAATACATCCATTAGAATGGGTCACAAGAACCTGTTAATAACTTTCTGTTTTAAAGGATGTCATGAGTCTAAGACCACACAAAAATTACCTAAGATTTACCTCATTATGTTTCTGAGGCAGTTTGTGTTCAAACAATATAGGATAATTTCAGCAACTTCTACAGTTCTGTGAAGGTTATGAAGATTCTGTGAAAGTAGTGCAAATAAAAAAATAAATGAATAAAACATTTCCAGTAACACAGAATTCTCTTTACTGAAACTTTTCCGTAGTCAAACTTTTTTTAAAAATAGGTTATAAAGTCTCCTAATTATAGAGTACTGAACCCCATTCCGTCAATCACAGCTCTGGATCCTCTCAGAATAAACATTACACTACTGATAAATGTACAATATTCTTCTTAATATCATTTAGCTCCATATATGAGCAAGGGCATAACTAAGGTGCTTGATGCTGATCTGTGCAGAATAGTCATGTTTAAAGAAGTCACTGTCAATATTTCACATTGCTGGCTGAAGCGTAACAAACACTAATGAAGAACTTTGTCATGGTTTTCTAAAGAAGGAGTCTAATAGCCTGGGAATCCTGACACTGAACATATTAGTTCATTCAAATCTTGTTTTCCAGTCCTTCACCTCACCTACCCACCTTTGATTCTAGTCAGAGAAGTTAATCTGCTTTTTCCTCTATCAAATATATAATCACTCTACTCTCAGGAGCCTGTTGCATGAATCAAGACTCTTCACGTACTCACAAGTACCTATCCGGAAGAGGCAAAGCAAAGCAGACAACATGCAGTACCATAATTGTACAATGCAGCAAGGAAACAGGCATTAAAATTACATGTTCTCATTTGTTCAACACAGTAATTTTACATCCAACTGTTAGCATTTTCACATCCTGTAGTAGAGTTATATGTGCTTCTGTAATGCACATAATCCTCTTCCCCTTAGGAAGCTCCAGGAAGCACACTTGTTGATTCACACCAGAGCAGAACATTATTAAATAAAACTAGCATTTGTGTGAGAACGTGCAACAAGAAGCAAGTTAAGTGGATCCCAAAAGAGCACCTTGCTTATTTTTGCATCTCTAGTTTTGCTGAGTTTATTAAAAATGCTTCCCAGTTACAAGAGATCTCACAGCACAGCTATTACACTTTGTGCAGACATGCCATTCAAATTAGGTAATAAACCCTACTAAGTAGTAAGATTCCAAGTGTCAGTATTTGGTATTGCACAAAGACTCTGAAATAGCTTTTTACAATACTTGAATGAGATGAACAGAATAACCCCAATAAATATACAAAAGAAGTAGCCCTTAGTAGCTCTGTCCTACTTTTAATGCTTTTACTCTTACAGCAATGCTATTCTCTACCTCCCCTGTAGCAGATTGCAGTTTTCTTCCTTTGTAGCAGGGCTAACAAGTTCTGGGTTAGAGCAGCTTAGACCTCAGGCTACTAGTATGTTGAAATCAATTATGCAAAGCCCATTCATTTTGATACAATGTACTCAACAGCTGCTGTCACTGCAGTAGAATGGCTGCTCAGATTGTTGTTTTGGATTTCTCCCCCCATTTTCTTTTTTATCATTACAATGTCTTTAAGCATGGGCAGAGTTGGTATTCTTTTCTGAATATACTGCCTCCTACCTAGAGTGCAGTGCCCACTTCAAGATTAATCAAAACCAACTTGAAATTCAGAAGCAATGAAAGGTTAAAAGATGAATTCTGTCTATAGTGTGAATTTTGTGCACAATAAGATTAAGAACACAATTCATTCAGTAGATCAAATGACTAATTTAGTGACAAATGACTGTTCCAAGATGAAAGAAAGAAAATTCTCTACAAGTGTAAGACCTGCAAAAATTAAGAAGACCTTTTCTAACTTTTGTTTTTAAACGGATAGACAATTAATAAGATATTAAAAAGATACTGAGTTATAATTACTTCCCTATAAATTTAGGCTATAAATGGATAGCTTACAATTCTTAAAACTGAAAATGGCATTAGCTGTCTCAGACTGTCAATTTTTTCTAACAATCACCCATTTCAATGGCAGTCATCATTCTTACATGAAAATATTTTCTTACATGAAAATATTATTTATAATCATAGAAAAAGAAGCAATGGTAAAAAAAAAATAAAACAGACTCTAGAGACTTTGGTTTTTTTAAGATACCAGAACCAATCTATCAATTCAAAGGTACTGTAGGTGGACTTCTCAAGATACTTTTAAACTTGCAACATTGGTAAGAAATCCTTTTCTTTTTTGAAAAAGGTGAACCTGTCTCTGTCAGTTTAGTATGCCAAGTCAGCTCAACATTGGGTCAGACAGGAATTAGAAAGGAGGAGGGGGCAGGACTACCCTTTTTGGCAATTGCAAACCATTTCATTGGCACAGCCAAGTCATGCAATCTTCACATCCTACCTTACTAAAGGCTGTGATAAACAACATGAAAATACACTAAAGCCACTAAACATAATGAACTTAAAATGCACAATTCAACATTACATCTTACTCAGAAAATAACAGCCCTTAGAACTCACTTTGAGCCCACAAAAGAAGTAAAAAGTTAGTAGTTGAAGAATCCCAAGTGGCTTATGTGTTGCCAAGGAGATATATTCAGAGAGAAACAGGAAACAATGCTTCAGTCTATAAATGTGAGGTACTAATGTGGAAGGAGGATCATAACTTTAAACTTGCAGATCCCAAACTTATACAAAAGACCCTGAACAAAAGGACACACAAGAACACCTCAGGAGGGCTGCTGAAAACAAAGTATAAGTACTTCTCTACAAAACTGAGTGTGTATTTCCAGGTACATTATTTCTGCAAAGCCAATATCAAAAGTATTTGAATTCCCTGATCCATTCTTCATCTGTTTCCTTCATGGCTCCCTATACAGCCCATTGTTCCTTGCAAGGTGCCAATGTGACTGAAACGTCCCAGATTAAAACAGACAAAACCCCCTTCTAATTAGACTCAATAACTGTGACATAAATACTTTCCAATAGTAAGAATGATACAGCACTTGAATACAGAATAGGGAAATGCTCAAACTAAGTCATGCATCACCTAATGAAAGGCTGCAAAGTTAGAGAGCAATTTCCCTCTAAATGGACAGTCCTGAGTTACAAAGACTCTGTTTCTAAATGCCTCCTGGACAGATAAGCATGCAGTGTAATTATTCTGAGCCCAAGTTACTCCTTCACAAGGGTTCTTGTGAACCAACAAACAGAAAGCGCACAAACTAGGTGTAAAAGGATCACCCAGTGACCAGCCACGTGATGAGCTGACACTGTCAGCTGCAACCATCCTCAAAGTTATGCAAAGTTTGGGAAAGAAAGAAAGGTACAACAGGCCACAGGAGAGCCATGCTCACCGTAAGCACCGCGGGAATGTAAACACAGTGCAGCATAAATGCTGTGGGTGTTGGCAGAATGCAGCTCTGCTGCTGGGGGAGCAGCTTGCCAGCACTGCAAAACTTGTTCCTTTCCCATCTCCCAACCTCCCCCAAACCCTTTCAATTCAATCTCAAACTGCAATGATCATTAAAAACAATGAGGACGTCTGGCGCAAGCAAACGTGCCTTGACTATCAACGATTCATTAAGTACCTGGCACTGGATCCATAATATGGGATTCTGACATGGAAAGAAAAGCCTTAGAGCTCATTCAAAAGTACGAGGTTTACATATAAAAGACTTAAAAGGTGCGTATTTGTCTAACAAGTAAGAGAAGGCTAAGTCCTTTGTGGTGATGTTGATAGTTTCATCCCCTGCATAAGCTAATTTTCCTATTTAGATACCACCTTTTCCAAATCACAGATAAATTAAGTCAACTTTAGTTAATGTGGTAATGATTTGTAGTGAGTGGCAGAAATTCCCCTGTAATTATGTATGAATTGATGTGTGATTTTCTAATGAGCTTAAGTGAAGAAATCATCATTTTGTGATAAATGCTTTATTTCTTAAAATGCTTGTAACACATTTCTAATAAATTTAATCAAGCAACTCGCACTCATGTAACATTTACAATTATTAAGTGTGCAGTCTTTTACACTGCCTTATCGCTTTGGCTGATTGCTGTGTGTTAAAGTTTAGCATTTCATAAACATGGTTGTAACAACCATTATGTTATTTTTGCTCAGAACCATGAATTATTTCAATTCGAAGTTAATTTACATTCTGTACAAGCTTTGTGCCTCAAAGGCAAAATTCTTTTGCCATTTACAAATAGATGTACGCATTAGAAAATGCAATTAAGTGCTTCTACCTTTCTGGACACACCTTGTCCTTCAACATGTCATGTAAGGGACAGCAAAGTCTCACTATAGTAAACTTATTACTGGATTCCAAATTAAAAAGAATTCTCAGAGTACAACTGCTTAATCCCACTGAAACATCCTTTATCAGCCATCCCCAGTCCTGCTAACTCTGCTGCACCGAAAACCAGTACATATTCAACCTGGTAGCAGAGCTGAATTTCTGTGGATCCTGGAGAGTCAGAAAGCATTCTAAGGTGATCTGAAGGTACCTTTTCCTATGGTCTCTTCACTAGGAATTTCAGCTCTGAGCTTTCCTCCTACAGCAAGCTGATCCAGGGAATAGATGACCTAAGGGGAGTCACAGTTTTAGAGATTTCTATGAGTTGCCCCATCTTTAAAGACCGGAAATCGGATACTTCCTGCAACTCCACACATTTAGGTGCTGGAACTTAGCCATCCCAAGTGTACCATATGGATTAGCAACTTCTTAATAGGAGATCTGCCTGACCAAGAGGAGCCTCCAGCTCTGCTATGCTTCTCACACTCTCTTCAACAATCTCTTATTTGAGCTTCTGAAGAAAAAGGTAAAAGAAGAAACCTTTCTCAGCATTCCCCATCTGAAACTATTTTTTTTTTTTTCATTTCTCACTACAAATGAAAACCTCATATAAAAAGAATATTAAACTTGAAATGTTCAAGGTGGCCAGTTTTAAAAGTTGAATCAGCGTTAAGTGGTACCAGTAGTAAATCTCAAACAAATTCCTTATACAAATGCTGTCCCCAGAGCTAGAAAATGTATTTTCAAGAATCAAACATTAGCATCTCTAAAGACAAGAAAAGATCTATCATTTCATAATACATATACACAATTTTTTATTTTGATGAAAGGGTGGGTCTGAAGCCATTTAAATTTCAAGTGATATGAAGAATATAGTCTAAAAATAAATCCATCCTGCTACTGCAAGAACAATAAGAAAAAGGTTTGGAATAACTACTTGAGCATTCTTGAGTACTCTGAAAGACATAATTAAAGCATAAATTAATTATAGCTAATACACTGAATTTGGTTTGAACTTACTAATTTATTAGTGACCCCAAGTTCTAATGGTCTACATCCTATAGGACTTTATTAATTATTACTTCCCTTAAAATACATAGAAGAATCATAGCACAAGCATATCTTAGCAAGTTTCTCTCTTAAGAACCTCTATTATAGCTGTGAATAAATCCACCAAGCTTATAATCTTTCTTTCTATCTCCCCACCTGTTTTCATGTGAGGTGAAAAAGGTGAGTGACAGTGACAAACTGAAATCCTCTTCCTTGAGCAGGTATTCCTTCCTCCCTCATTCTCACAGGCATTTTTCAAGTTTTTCCCCCCACGGGTATGAAGTTCAATCACAGAAGTCAGAAACAAGCTTCAGACTATTCCATTCTGTCAACATGTTATTGCCAAATTTTGTCCTCCCCCAGCCTGAATGTATTTCATAGCCTAATTCAGATCATTTAATAATCCTCCTTCAAATATCCAAACTCCTCCTCATCTCAGTTACACTCCCTGATTATTTCTTTAAGTTTTTATGCGACAATCAATAACACCGCCAAAGATTAAAAAAAAAAGAAGAGAGAGGGAGAGAGAGAGAGGGAGAAAGAGAGGGAGAGAAAAAAAGAAGATACTGTGGTCACATAAGGCTGGAATTCTCAAAGGAGGAAGATACTGAACTTCCACTCGAATCCAAAGGGAGTTGTACTTCTATTTGTTTTATATGCCTCTGAATATCTCACATTTAAGAAACCAAATACATAGTGTGGGAAAGACAGAAGGAAGCAAAAGGTTTGAAAAATGCAGGATAGTGGTCCTCCTCCTCAGAAGACTAAAATAACTGTGACTTAACTTAAATGCTCAGCAAAACCAAATATCTCCTGACTTGATTCACTTTAGAACTCTGTACATAGTCTTAATTCCACTGCTTTCTCACAACAAAATACTAGAGTTTTGGTTTAAAGTTAACAAAGCTTCAATTCATTGAACCTCAAATGTCAAAATTTGCATTATTTTCCTGCAGCTGTGTGTGCTATTCCAACTGGCTCACACTTAAATGTTACTAAAAAAGCTCATGAAAAAAGCAAACAATGTGTACTATTTTATTAAAAGCTGTTAAAATCTCAGTTTTCTGTTGTAAAATTCTTCTGAATAAAGTTGCGTACATTTTTTTCCCTCCTCTGAAAGATTTATTTAATATAAAAAAGAAGTAATGCATTTGGAAGTAGGTGTGGACAGAGCACTGCAATTTTCTTTTCTGAGGAAGAAAATAAATATTCAATATTTTTCATTTAAATAAAAAAATACACTACACTTATACATTTTTTAAATCCAGACTAAGTCAGGGATTCTCTCTTAAAAACATTGTTTCATTCTCATCTCCAAAAAAGTCCCATCTCTGGAATTGTTAAAATAATAGTTTTCTTGATAAGGATTTTTATTCTATATGAATCTAGAGATAATATTTCTCTGATCTTGTATCCTGCATATGGGGATCAGTTACGACATTAGTGACCATTCCATATTTCAGTGTAAAAACCATTTTGAAAGGTAAAATACTCTAAAATCATCAGGAAATTTTGATATTAGCATTGTGCTTTCTCAGCCTATGTTCACATTCTGTAGTAAAATGGAAACATTGCATTCATCTGATCTGTATCTCAGATTGATTCATCAATAATATTTTACAATTTTATCTGGTCATCAACATTTTATGAATGTTACTTGCACTTTCCACCGAGCTGTAAAAATAATGAACAATATAAATTCTAATTTTTAGGTTTCACTGCAGCACTGAATAGTCAAACTAAAGCCAAAACATCCCTGCAATGAACAAAGAAAGATGTACGATAAGACCATTTTTAGAGACTACAGCTGAGCTACACACTTGGTTATAAACTTAGATTAGTTTTGTAAGATGAAAATGAGGTATGTTCCTCCTCCTTTCTACACAATCTGTACTGATACAGGTACACAATCTGTCAGGCAGTAAGATATACTTATATACATTGTTTATTGTTTACCTAATAACACTGGCTAACTAATTTTGGAATAGTGCTATCCATCACAGCCAGCAGACAGTAACAATAATAGACATTTCACTTGGGCAAAAATCCTTGCAAATTCTGCCAAAATAAGGAGAGCAAATCGAGGAGTAGTGCAGCCATGAAGTGTTCTCTAATTGACTAGCACCATCCCTGCAGTGAACACCCCTACAAACAGGTATAAGCCATAGACATTGCAGCACACAGCTGCTCTCTACAGCTCCAGCTCAAAAAGTTGTTCTGACACATAACTAGATCAAATAAACTCTCAAATATCTTTCAAAACGGGCACCTTTCTCATCAACTGTCTTGTCTGTATTGGCACACTCAATTTTAACCATAAAGAGGACAAACAGATCAATACTAAAGTATTTCAGCAGTAGGCATGACATAAACCCAAATAAGTTTTAATATGTTGTTAGCATTACCTGTGGCAGTGAATGTTTCTATTTTAACTGAAAAAAATTCACTTTATCTTGAACAATATTGGCATAAAAATGCATGGAATGGATTAAATGAACAGAAAACAGGTAGACTATCCCCAGTCCTATCTCCAAGAGTGAGAGGCCATTCTTCGGATGAGTTAGTTGAGACTTTGTATGAATCACAGCTCCTAAAAAGTTAGTGGTATTAAATGAACAGCAAATAGTTTAGTTTACCCCCCAATATTACAAACCCACTCAGCATCTGCCCATGATATTTAGTTATTGGAACACACTGAAGATTAATGAGCACACTGAAATGTACCTACCCTGCCTGTTTCAGTGCCACTTATAGTCAAAATTATGGCTTTAACTCACAGGCTCTGCATTCCAGGAACCAACAAGCAGTGCCAAAGAATCCTTGTTAAGTTATAATTACAAGACTTCTGTTTTACCATCCACTTCAGGGACAGATACATGTGATCTCAATATTCCAGCTCTTTAGTATTAGATAGAAACAGGATGGGATTACTAATTAAAACTGGTTAAATAATGAAAAATTTAAAATATTTTCTATTAACTGCTCTAATTTTCCACTGCACAATACCTGCTGTCTGCCCTAAAAAAAAAAAAAATCTACACAGTTTTGCAATTAAAGTTTCACTTTCCTCTTAAAAAGAGGAAATATATTTCTAAGGAAATACACTTTCAGGTACCAAAAAAAAATTTAAAAATATTTATCTTTTATAGTAGGTGCGATCAAGCATCAGATGAAATATGACTTAGCTAGTTTTTTATACTTAGTCTTGTTTGTATCACATTACTTGCTCTATGTAAAATTTTAAATAAATGCAGAATTATAAGGGGAATGACTTCCCAGCCCCATGCAGTAATAGAAAGGAGGCTGGCAGTAACTTTTTTTTTTCTTACATACTATAAAACCCTTGAGACATTCCTATTAATAATCACTGACAAATGCAGAGAAAAATAATAAAATAAAGACCTGAGTACAGTTTTAGGAAAAAGAGGACTTAGCCGTTTTGGAATTCATCTGGGTATGACACAGGTTGCTGCAGACATAAAGCCATTGAAAGTCCTTGCTTCAGGGTTCTGGAGTATAAAATATTCATGGTGTATAATTTTGCATAATTTGTTTAGCTACTGAAGCATGGTTTAGTTCCTTGGTGCACAGATACAAAGAAAAGAATGAAGGAAAAAACAAAATATTTGACCAAGCCTAAAGATTTGTTATTCTTTTGTGTGGTGTATGAAAACATCCACATGCACACAAACTAGTCTTCAGATATTAAAAATAAACAAGTGTGTACAGATATCAATACCAAACCATGTTTGGTCTTAAATTCTCAAGCTTTTGTTCATTTACTGAAGACACTGACTTACCCCAGCCACATGCTGTACTCTCAGAAATATATCTGAGCTGAGCATAGACAAACTTCAGGTTCAGAAAGGATCTTCTGTATTCACCAGCTCTAGGCTACTTTCTACTTCCTCAAATGCTCTGTATACAAAGAACAAACACAGCTATGAAGAACCCAAGCGATGTTATGGATAGGGTATTCAAAGGTATTGGTATTTCAGCCTGATTTCCCTTTGAGCTAAATCTAATGCAAAATGAACTCTGCCATTCAGAACACAAGCCACACACTTTACTCTGGATTTGAAAATCGATCACAAATGCAGGCTGCCCATGAGAAATCCACACTCTCTCTGACAGTGTCTGTGCACCAAAGCCCCAGTGACTAGATTCAAAAGGACATCACAATATTAAAGCAGGTGCTCCCTCCTGTTTAACCACTCTTGTTTGTTTTCATGTTTTTACTCAGTTGTGTAATAAAACCAACTGCCTACACTGCCAGAGCTCACACTTCAAAATACAACAAAGAACAGACAGGGAAGGACTGGCAGCAAGATAGTGACAGTCCACATTCAATTTTCTTTTACTGAATTTGTGTGCTACAGTTTCCAAAAATTAATTATTTGAAATAGTTAATAAAAAAGTGTAACTTTTTTTACATATACAGAGTCAAAATGTTACTGACGACATTGCTGTGAATCAATCTGTTAATTGCTATTTCAACATATACATATGCACACTCCCTTGGGAACACCTAAGTAAACACATCTGAATAGAAAGTTATTAGAGAGATTTTTAAGATAAATATTTTGGGAGATTGAATTTCCATTGTTACAGTACTTCTACAACAATCTATAAATCGTACTTTACACTTTCAAATAACAGTTACATTTCTCTTCTTTCCTCTCTTACTCCAACCATATTTCACTGGGAGTTTTGCATAATCCAGAGCTTTTGGATCAGGACACTACCAAATAGAATGCAGAAATAAAACTACAAACAATAACATAAACTACATCTTAAGGAAAAAGTGTCAAAAGTTGATCAGGGAGCTAGGCTCTCCATTTCTCTAAAACAATAGATCAAACAGAACATTTAACTACATGTAGATGTTCTCAGCTATCCCATCTTAGGTCTTGTGAAACTCATATGGAAAAAGATGAAACACAGATTGATGGATATATTGCTTTGGTCTTTCACTTTAGCCACTGATTAGCCACAGAGACCACAGAGAGCTGCTCTTTCCTGTCACAGCACAACAGACCCCAACACTGGGGAAAAGAAAGGATTAAAATCCTCACGAACCAGGCTACATGCATTTGATTTTGAAAGATACTTTGTTGAATTCTGATGCCTTTTTGTACATTAAATGAATTCTGTATATTTATTTGCAATCTAAGTTTCTTTACATAAAGAAGGAAACTATGCACTAACTGCCCACTATACCAGTTTCAAAGTAACTAGTATGTCATCTGTGAGGCCAAAGAGAAAAAAAATACCAATAACTGAAACATGTTTTGACTTTTCTTGTGTGTAAAAAAATTATGAAATAGGAAACCATCTATTGAGTGCAACCCCAAATGAGCTTCTGCCCTGCTATTGCCAGAGGGAACATAATCTTTTCATACAAAATTACTTTGCTACTATTTTTAATTCATGTAAAATTCAACAAGTATGTAAATCAGATAGGAAGGAAAGACAGAAAGAGTAAACACACAATAGAAATTCCTTAACATTTTCTTCATAATCTCCAAACAGCAGATCCAACTTGACCATTTCCAAGTGACTGCTTGTCAGTGCTGCCTTTGTACCTCAAGAAGCTCTGGGAGCAGGAATTAGTTGGGGTTGGTCCAGCAGACGCAGCTTCTGCACTGCCTGCATTGAGCACCCATTTGCGCAAGCGGAGAACGACAGCACATAACATAACAGTTATTTAAAGTCCTTTGGAAAATCACGTCACCATTGCTCAGTGCTTCCATACCTCAGGCTATATGAAGACAAGTTAAGTGTTGCTGATTCCAAACTCTACCATTTTGTTTTATTTCACTGTGATGGCCAGGCTGGGAGTCACCCAAGACAATGAACGTAGCCATAGCCCTTCTTCATGGTAAACACATAATTTCCCCAGTGATCCAGTAAGCAATAACAAGAAGTTATGTGTAGTACATATAGTGTTTCTATTCCCCTGGGTTTAATATGGCTCACAGTAAAATTGATTTTCTGGAATCTTGCAATAAACCTCATCAAAGTAAATGAAACCCACGCTGGTTTTTTATAAAGTGATTGGATTTGCTGTGATAAATTAACCCTCACCGTCAGAGAGACTCCCAATAATGCACTTGCTCAATTAAACTCCTCCAGACTGTTTAGATTTTAATTTTTCTATAGGACTTATTTAACTCGCTCAAAGCTTCCAACTTAATGCTTCGCAGAAAAGATAGCAGCTGAAAACCATTCTGTCTCTTCTCAGCCTAAATAGATCAACACGATTTATACTTGCAGAGCACTTGCTTGACACTATTCTCTAATCTATATTAAAAAAACACTGATAGCTACTCTTATGCTGCGGGAGTGATCAGTAGGAAAAAAAAAATTACTTTCTGCTTACTATGAGCTTATAATCAAACACCAGGAACTGAGAAAGATTTAATAATTTTAAACTTTCGTACACATATGAAATCAACTTTTATAAGAGATGCTAGGTCAAAATCCAATGGATATCCTGCAGAAACCTGCCTCACACTGCACTATCCCTTCCCAATAGATGGTGTTCATCTAAAATAACCACCTAGACTTACCTAATCTTTTGCCACTATTTTAGTTATTCCGCTGTTCAGCTGCCATTTCAGCAGCAGAAAAAATGTGTAAAAAGAAAAAAAAAAGAAAATTTCAAAGTGACCTTCCTTAACATTTCTCAACAGCCTCTAGTGACTTCATCAAATAAAAAAGTGTCTAATGTCTATTCACAGCTACTGGGCAATATGTATGAAAACTATTTTTGTTGTCATATTTATTCCTGCTTAAATGAAAAAATTATTCATTTAACCAGGAGTAAAACCTCTGAGATTTTTTTTCTCATTTCCCAGACTGTCTGGGGAAAACATGCCGCAGTAAACAATCATGCCCTATTTTATTCCTACTTAAATGAATTATCATAATAATAATTACTAACAAAAACATCTGGTTTCTGCTCAGTACAGACAGCAAATTCTTTGACACATTGCTTGCATTTCCCCTTCTTAGTCTCCAGGCTGAGGGTCTCAGGCTTTTTTTAGACCAGTATACATGCCAACTACACAGCATGCCTGATGGTACAGATTTATGGAGAGACTCCTGATGACTATGAAATGCTTCCTCTGTTTTTTCTGCCTCTGGAAAATTATGCCTTTGTAATAATATCTTCTCTTTAGAGCATCTCTCTGCTTTTTATACAGATGACATTTGCATGTAAACAAGTTCTTGCTGTTTTTCTTCACTACTAAAAAACAGCCAGGAAAAGTAATATTCCCTTTGACATCATAATGGCCTGTTACTCTGGAATTATCCTAATATCACTGTTTAAGGTTTTGAATTAGAAAATGGGGCTATGTAAAAGCAATTCAATCAATATTTCTATTATAGAGAATGGTCTTAGTTTTGTGGAAGAGGAAGAAAAATTCAAATCAACTAATTTATCAACATGAGACTTTGAACAGTACTAATATTAAGTACATTAACAGCACCAGATTTTGCATTTCTATAATGCCTTTTCTCAGAGGTTCTGCAGCTGTGGTCCCTTGGGTTGCTCTGCCTCCACTGAGCAATGCTGAAATGGAAAGGAGAGCTCAAACTCAACAGCAAGCATAGTCTAAGCAGCACAGAAACATGAAAAAGTAGGGGATGGGGAGAGGACCACATGCAGAGAAATACTACCTGCTATCATGATCTTTGCACACTTTTTCTCTATATACAAGAGAATGTATGGCCCCTGAGAGTCTTGGTGGGTTTTAAGGGGTGATATGCACAAAGAAGACTAGACAGGGCCCAAAAAAGGTTAGGAAACCATCAGATAAGAAAGAGCCTAACATATTACCTAGGAGCCATGAGATTTAAAATGCAAATCCCAACTTTGGGGAGCCATTCAGCATCTCTGGCCAGTGGTGTTATGCAAATCTTCTCAAAAGAAAGCTCTAGTGGGGGGACCGGCATTTATTTTCACAGTGCGGCTGCAGCGCAGTCTGTTCCAAACTCCACATGCAGCATGGCCTTTTCCAAAAGAGTCTGCCTGGGCAGTTGCTGGCATTTCACCTTCATTTAATGGCCACATTTCTCACCTTTTGTGCTCTCCAAGCCCTTAGCCTGGGGAGGTGCCTTTTCCCCGAGCGGAGCAGGTGGGCAGGGTGCCCACAGCCGTGGTGGGGGCACACAGGTGACTCTGCCCCAGGCTGCTGAAGGCCCTCGCTGTTGCCCAGGGCTGTCTCAGGGCTGCTCTGCGCTGAAGGCTCTGTGCTGGTGGGCACATTTCAGCTGTACACAGCCCTGAGCTCCCCCACTACTACCACCTCAGGTCACCTCAACCTCATGGCCTTGCCAGAGGGACTCCTATGCCAGAAGTACAAAGGGGATTTGCCAGAGCTTGGCTTGCAAACAATTTATTAATATCAAACAATTTTCGGATCTCAAAGTGTTTGAAAAAGTAAATAAATATTAGTCTCATTTCATAAATGGAAATGAGAAGCACTGACACTCTCAATAATGTGTAAGGAGCCAAGAGCAGAGTTCAGGGGTCTGGACTGCTCTATCACTCCTAAAATGCTCCCATTTATGTTTTTCAAATAATCTATTTATAGAGGCCATTGGTCTGCTGGCCAGTTTTTTCTGAGCTTGGTCATGTAAATATTTGGTTTGGGTTCCCCATGATCCTGCCCTGCAATCCGTGTGGTGTCACTCACAAAAAATGACTTCTATACACACTGATACAGGCAGTATCCTCTGTTTAATGTCCCTATTTGAAGCACAGATGCTTTACCTTTCTTTCACCTAAATTTAAGTTAATCACAACTGCCCATGATATGTGAGATTTGAAAGTTAATAATTATTAGCTCAAGTTTATAAAATTCCTCTTACAGGAAAGAAGCAATTAAAATTAAGAATGTATTCACTTAATAATAAAAGGCCTACACTAACACATGGGTCAATATATTTAAATGCTTTCAGCAAATGACTATAAATCTTATTATAACATTTTACATTCTTTATATCTTCTTTATAGCCTCCTGTGAACTTTCAAGGTTATTTCCTCGTCACTTTTTCAAAATTTTTAACACTGAAAAGTTTTCTCCAACTTACCATTAAACATTTATGAAACAAACAACCCATACCCTTCCAAACCCAAAATTCTGCCAGAATTCCAGTATGTTAGAACATTTTTAAACCCATGAAGGAAACATGAGAAAACTATTATCTGTTATTCCTAATGTTACATGGACTTGAATATATTTACAGCTTACAATATGTGATCAAGAAATGATGTTCTTGTGACATTGTATTTTATGTGAATCTTTACTGAAAGAATAACCTCAGGTCCTGAGTATGAGATAGCTGATTGATATCTAACTGAAGTTCTGTATTAATAGGAAAAGTATGAAATATTTTTCTATTAAAGAATATGTTAAGCATATGAAAATCATATTTTTTAAACTATGATTAATTTGATTCTATTCTTGTTAAAGACCCCAATCTGTAGGACATAGTAATACAAATAACCTCATGGATTCAACTGCATGAGTGTGAAGGCTTTAGTATGAAATTATCTGTTCCAAGAAGAAATGAAAACCAAGCAGAAATAGTCTTCTTGATCCTAAAAGAGAAATTAATAAGAGCCAAACTCGGACTTCAGAGAGAAGCAACTTAGGATTTTTCCTTGCTAATACCAACCTCAGGTTGCTTTCATTTTCCAAAGGAAACAAAAAAACCCCACCATATTTTTAATTGCTATTATGGAACATATCCATTTTACTACATTGTCTTTCACACAGACAGGACAAAGAATCCTCTGTTGAGTGGTTTTTCTATTGCATTTCATACATACAATTCCAGTGGCATTGACTTAAAAAAAAAAAAAAAAAAAAAAAAAAAAAAAGTAGTCATTTTATAGCATTCCCAGACATCTCAAAAATCCATTTCAGTGACTAAGCTTTGGGGCCAACACATGTACTCAGGTATATATGTCAATAACAGTGGGTACACCTGAGGGTGCATTCATTGTATTCATCAGTGCTTACATGTGGCATCCTGGTCCATCCACCATCCATGTTATTGCATGGAGTGTAAAAAACACAGGGTTCCTCACAGAAGCTTGCACTCTTCATAAAACTTCTACAGGAAGTAGTCATAGAGATGACAGGGAGGAGGTAGAAGAAAATCAGGGAGGACAGCTGCTCTGTGGTGAAGTTTGCTCAGAATCCATGTAAGAAAAGCAAAAGCAAACAAACAAAAGGTCCTTCAGGATGCAGATATTGGTATGCACAGGCTAAGGTTGCAGTAACTTCACCTATATTTCTGTTGCACTCTTGCATTCCCTTAGAAAGTATTGCAGGCTCTTCTATTGTAAAAACTAGGAACCCCGTGCATCCTAGCTTCTCTTAGAGCTGGAGACAACCACACGATCCATGTGGTATGGTAGCAGAATTTCATCTCTACACAGCAGAGAGTATGATGCTAAGAAATTTGCAAAGACCTTCATTTTCTCATTTCAATCCCATGATAAAATTAGATTCAATTAGTGGACATAAATGTCCAATAGCAACAGACACTACTTTTAAATCATATAATGAATAAAAAAACATTAAATTTGGAGGCCAGAGATGAGTCAAGCCCAACTGACCCAAAAAAAGATCACTCTGATTGTAACTCATTGTCTCTAAATAGCAATTCTTGAACCTCCACATTTTCTAATAATGCGCTTCTGTACGCAAAGCATTTTCTTCCTTACTGGCATCACCAGAGAACTCAGCATTGCTGAATATTGAACTGCTTCTATTTATATGCCTAAGCATCGATTTAGGAACCTATTTTAAGCATTTCAGTCTGAAAAGGTTTCCATTTTCTCTGTAAGAAAGGACTGACAGCAGCATTAGGGCACTGTCAAAATGTATAGCTTGAGTGGACTAGTGAGCCCCAGTAAAACTCTATTCAGATGCCCACTCAATCCTATCTTCCCCTCTCCCTCCAAAGAGTTCCTTTGATTTCCAGATTCATGCAAAGCATTCAACATTTACTGTAAGAGCCCAGAACAGAAAGGTTAAGAGGCTGGCAGTGGAGGGATGGCCTCCTTCTCATTCACAGTGGTGAGCCAGGTTGAGTTCTGAGGTGCAAACTGCTGGTTTTTTTCTCTCTCTGATCAGACACGGGCTGCCCCTTCGGATGAAGCTGAGGCTTCCCAGTTACACAAGCAAGGCGAAGTACAACTGCTCTGTGAGGAGCTGGGCTATGCAGGGAGGGGTGCTCTTTTCTTGTCCAAGGACTGGTTAAGGCAATAGCCCTGAAGGCAAATAGCCAGTAGATACTTTAATAAGCCTTGGACATAGTACTTCCTGTAAGGAGATCAAGTGCAACTTTTGGGGAAGAATTATGAAAGTGGGAAGTCAAATATATATATATATATTATTAAAAGTAGGAAAGTTTGGAATACAGACAGCGATACATGGATGTAGGGAAGTTCAGGTAATGGAAAGGCCAGTTCAGTTGAAACAGGAGTAAAGGTGGTGTAAGACAGCACAGCTAATAGACCAATGGACTCCTAACTGGACTATAATGGAGGAAGGTTTCTCAGGAGAAAAAAAAGTAAGTTGAAAGTCACCTCAACTTCACTGGGAGGTGGAGGAAACATCTCTTTAAAAGGAGAGACTCAGAAGGGGAAGAGCCCCCTCAGTGAAAAAAATGTTCTGTCCTCAGACAGGGGCAAGACAGAAAACCTGACCACAGAAGGGGCCTTGCTTCACGTGCTGAAGGAAAGGGCATCTCTGGGAAAGCAAGGGTTGCAGTGCAGTGCCATCACTCTCCAGTTGAAAGAACCATATCCATCTGGCAGCAATGGTGAAGACAAACCCAAGCAATAAGTCAGAGCTCATTTGTTACCAAACCCACAGCAGCACTCCCAAGCACCTATGACTGCAGCATGGGCCTGGTTCTCACCTACAGAGCAAGGGGATAATGGAAACATTAATCACACTGAAGAATATCTGTATTCACTAGGAACCTTATATTATCACCAGGTAACATGCACGAACTTAAAAGAGCCTTCTCCTGATGTGATTACAGTATGGAACAAGATTTTTAGTGACTTGGAGTATAACTCTTTCTTGAGATTCTCCTTCTTGAGATTCTCCCATTCTTTCAAAGAGAGTTGGCAGTACAAAGGGAAAAGAAAATTGATTCAAGTGTCCTGCCAGGCAGCACCTAGATGGACTAGGAAAATGGTAGTGGCCTAATCAAAATTCAAATAATGTACCTGATTAATTAGTTTCTAAAATTCATTGTAAGGCTAATTCTAAAAACAATTTACTGGATATTTTGAGAGAACTCTGCCTCATTACCTTCTTGGGAAGATATCTGTACTTGAATCACGTGATATACAACCTTTGAGTTAGAAAATATCTTTAAATATTTAAATAGATCACAAATCTCCTCCCTACAATTGCTCTGACAGAGATCCCAGCAAATTTTCTCAAATGTCTGAAGCAGAGAAGATACAAACTCTTCCCTCTCCCCTTCTCTTTCTTTCATCAGTAATTTCAGCATCTCCTGTCCAGACCGGGTAAGATAATGAACTGGACATTAAAGTGTCCTATTTGGCATTCACCGTCCCAACTCATCACTGAATAAATCCTTTCTTTTGACCTGAATTTTCAGTAATCTTGTCAAGAAACCTTGCTTTTTGCATGTGTTATTTTCTTCAACATTAATCTTCTATATCACTGCTTTCTCTTCCTTTTTTTTTTCTCTTTACCCATTATTCCTGTGCTTCCAGAGCGTACTCGCCCTTCCACTCATCTAGATGCTTCTGCTTCCTACTTACACAAATTTTCTCATAATGTCTTTCCCAGACCCATCAAACCACCTTAGGTCTTGTTCTCCTTTTTAACTCAGCCTCATACCTGGCCTACAGTTCACCAGCTGCCCTGCCCCTCTAAAGCCACCTCATTCCAAAGTATATAAACCAAATGTCTGCATTCTCCTCTTTCCCTTGGTATTTTATTGATGTCAGAGTAGGCCTCAATCTCCTGACATTATGTGAAAGCTCTTTACCAAGAGAGTAGTGAAGATCCAGATGAGGGTCAAAAAAAAGTGTGACCCCTATCCTAAATGCAAATGCTCAAAGGAAACTATGCCCAGCTTGATTCAGCACAGCCCAGCAAAATACTATATGGGAACAGTTGATGGCCTGAACAGAAAACATATCCACATTGATCTTGATTATGTCTAACACAGAACGAGGTTAACAACTAACAATATCTTTTACCATGGGATTCATTATAGTGTCAAAAGAGCTGGCATTTCTGGGACAATGGATGTATTAGTGTGACACATCTTGCTATACAAAAAAGGAGGTGGATTGTCAGCACTAAAATGCAGAAGATCCTCTGCATTTTTAATACACTGAACAAAACAAGGGTCATGTTTTTTCACTTTTTACTGTGGGATTGATTATCTACATGAATCTCTAAGAATGAGAACATGTCCTGGAAAGAAGACCTTATCTGTCATCTTGGGAATTGACATAAATTGCCAATGAATTCATCTGTGTCTGCTAGAGCAAGCTCAAGTCATCACAGGATCAGGATTTTACCTACATAAAAATAAGCAAATACAAATAAAGCATCTACCTGAGCCTCCTGACTTGCTCTATCAAATCCACAGCTGTATGGTTCCAGATGAAGAAGTAGAGATACTAGATTTCTTATTAATTTTTCTATTTCAGAAAACATGGAAGACTGAAGATTGTAACTTATCTGAAGATACAGGACAGGAGGGAGGAGAAAGTAGAAGGATAACATACCAGTGAAATGTTGACAGTTTTCTATTTTTTGCCAATGGTTGCTAAAATGACAGACAGTGATTTTTATGAAATGTATAATTCACAGCAAAATTGCCTAGATAACCAAGTTAAAAATGCTTTGTCTTTCCTAACAACATTATGCAGCAATCAGTAAAACCCAAAGTACATAATACAAACTGAAAATGCAAGGAAACAAATCTTTTCTTTTCCCCTAAGTCAACAAATTTTCTGAGCCCAAATAAAATTCTTGGCTTTCTTTCAAACCTCCACAGCTTCTAATCAATAGTTTAGTCATACGATGAAAAATGATGTATCCATATTCTTCACCATTGACATTTGCTAACTGTCTCCAAGGTCGCATTGATTGTCAGTTGTTCAGTTTACTCAACTTCTGTTTTGAGCCAAATAATATGATCTTTGTTTCATTAATATTTAATAGTAATTTAGATTGTGCCAGATGATCTTAAAGCTCATTTAAATCAGCTTGAAGATAATATTAAGCTTTCTTCTAGTATAATCTATTACCATAAATGATTGTGTCATCTGCATATAAATGGTGAGTAGAATATGATAATGAAGTGCAAAGATTATCAATATAGAATGACAAATGTATCTGACTTAAAATAAATCCTTCAGGGACCTATTTATTTTGTTTTTAGTGGTAAAAGATGCATTGTTTCACTTCAAGAATTCTACAGAAAACATAAAGGATTTGGATCATAAGTGATAATATTTATCCTGTGTGAAAAAAGAAAATAAAAATTCCAAATTATACTGTTTTCTTTTCCAAATCACAAGATTCTCTTCAAGTGTGGCAATTACAGATTGTATAGATCTGTATAGTTTATAAGCATTCATACATCAGGCTTTGATCAATTACTGTTTATTTTTGAAAGAGCAGTTACAAGAATGTGTTTTTATTTAGACCTGGTTTAGTTCATGTTTGTTTTTCACTAGCAGGTCATTTAAATGAGTTCATTTCAATTACTGTTAAATGCCTTGCCCATTAAAGAAAAGTACCTGAATGCAGTTTACCGTAGGAGACCCAAAACTGTTTCCTCTAAAAACAACAGCTGTGAGGGCTGCAGGAAAACCCTGTTTGGCAATAAGGCTGCATTTAAAATAATTAAATTGTCAAATTCTCTAGACTCACGGGTTTAATCAAAATGAGTGGACAATTTCAGGGTCAGAAGGAGCTATTACAACAGTGAGAAATAGTAATAAGTTAATCAAAAATTGTTAAAAACAGTTGAAGAGAATGTAAGTGCATTTACCAGCCGATATTGTCTAAGGACATTATATAAAATAGTCATGACACAACGATGAGTAAAATAGAGCGAGGTGAAAGAGACTAGTGAAACTCACACTCAATGAGAGCTGGAAGAACACATATGCTAGATCTGCAAGCCCTCTCTTTTGCTTTGCAGTCCAAATCTTCCCACTCAAAATTTCAGGTGTTTTGATATCACAGTGACCTTAATATTTCTAAAATTTCATATATTTGAACTTATCATTTAGCTTGGATGGAAGTACTTATGGAAAAAGATCCATTTTGGTCTCCTAGCATTTCAGCTCAAAAGCTCTCCAGCATTTGTTCTGGCAGATTCATCTGTTGCAATAAATTGGTCATAAACAAATCTGGACTAGAAAGTAGAAATATTATTTATTCAAGAATAAATTCTGGAAAAGCCTTGTAAATGTGATCATGGGAGTAAGAAATGCGGGAAGCAAGACCAAGTTACAGAAAGGAATGTAAATTAAACTAAGAGAACTCCTAAACCCAGAAAATTAATTCTGCAGTGTGGTCTCTATGGAATCCAGTTCTCAAGCACATGCAAAGAGTTTCGAGAGCGAACAGGATTTCTGGGGGTGTGCACCACACTGAGGGATGGTTTCTGATCCTTGTGTGGACCAGAAAGGAATTTTCTTTTCCTTCCTTAGTCTATCATTTGCTTCTGGAAATTGGATGACACAAAAACCAGGATGTAAACAGACTACAGCTGTGTTTCTAGTGATGCAAAATTCTCAGATGAATGGTGTCCTGCTCACACACAAAGGATTAAGCTATTCATCCGATTTAGGATCAGGAGGACATCTGTTCTCCAAGTCAGATTAGCAGGGATCAGAGGGGTTTTATTTGTCCTAACAGTAATTTAGAGCATGATCAGCTTCTTGGGATCACACAGAAGTTAATTTTATACATATTTTGCTAGCGCACAGACCTGGAAGACTAGAAATAACCTCCACGCCTGCTTTCTGCATGTGACATGGTACAGGTGCAGCTTTTAGATTTTTACTATAATTCTAAATTTCTCTTAAGTCTTGAGAATTATGATATCTGGTGTTAAAGGATAATTTATGGATGTTTCTGAACTAGTATCTAGGGTATGTTTGTCTGCCAGAACAAGACAGGAAGGGTTCAGTTGCCCAGATGCTGCCTGCTGATCCTGCATTCCTACTCACCTACGCATACGTACAGTTGAGTGCAGGGTGCTCAAATAAACTCCCTGTTATGCCAGAGATGTCCAAGGTACAGGAAGTAATATCAAGCCACCTTTATAAATCACATCCTACTGGAAAACTTCCCACACATACACCCCATAAATTATAAGGCTACATACGTGTCAACTAACAGTAACACTAATGTATAGTAGATATAAAAGCACCAGTACAGGCAGATTATTCCCTTTGTAGGGGACAAAGGGTGCACAATCCAACACAGAGAGATGGTTTTTCAGTCTGTATCACTTTTTCTGTACCAATTTTTTCTGATTAAAAATTTGAATGCAGCTCAACGTCATCTGGAGTGCAAAGCAGTGTGAAAATGATGAACGATTATTGGAAGCATTCTTATAAAGTAGAGTTATTTATTCTTTGACTTAGAATTGGCATTAATGATTGATTTTTAGTCTTTTTAGCATGTAGAGTTATAGTATTTTCCTTCCTTCAGGTTTTCCCTTAAGAATCAGCTAGGACATTGGTGATAACTTTGAGGAAAAAAGCTACCAAACCAAACAACTAGAATTGGTTTAAACTCATCAGATAAAAGACTTTGATGGTACAAACTGCAGAAAGGTCAAACCTTAAATTAGTAAATTTATCCTTCAAATTTAAAAAAAGCCTTTCACTCACAAAATTATTATATTAGCTCTTAAAAGAGAAAATACAACCAAGCAAGATTTTCTTTTCTAGGTTTCAAGCTCAAATCCAGACTACCTAGGTAGATATAAAATTGTCGTCGTCTCATAGATACCTAGTGTCTCCCTAAATTAGTTCAGTAAATCTCACCTCAAACTCACGGCAATCCTTTCCAGTATGTACAGGCAACAAAAAAACCATGTGGATCCTGAAGGTCCACACTAACCTTCTGTTAGTAAGAAGAAAGGACTGGTCCTTTTTGGGAGTTGGTAAGCATGTATCCACCACACAGTCCAGGCTCTTGCTCAAGCACCTGCAATCCACAAAGGTAACCCACTGACACAATTTATAATTCCAGACTGACTTTTACAGCCTGGGACTTAGTGTCACAGCTGCACCTCAGTTGTGAGTAACATAGAATAAGAATGAAAGGGGAGCTGGAGAGGATGAGGAGGGGAAACACTTTGGTGTCCTTGATCTTCCTACCCTGAAATACTTAAGGGATGAGGTGCCGAACAATACACACAAGACAGATTTCTATAAAGGTAAGAGAACGGCAACTTTTTCTAACTGCCATCATTATCAGAGCCAACAGTGAGGGAAGGATGATTTTACTAGTTGTGTTTTCTGTAGCATGAATAACTATGACCAAGAAGTCAAGGAGGTCAGAGAAGACAGTATTTCATTAATCAAGGTGAATAAAGAGGAGGACTTGAACAAACGTTGCAGTTCTCTGAACAACATGAAAAATGCCTGATTCTCATGGTAGTGGTCTGGAGACACATTAAAATTCAGGACCAATCTAGATGGCAAGGACAGGAAAAAGGAAGAGCTGGGGGCAATTTGCAGGCTACAAAAGCTCCAGTGACAAAAGGTTAGGGGTACTGGGACAGTCTACTAATCCGCCCATCAATGAACAGCTTCTATTTAATGCTCTGAATATCTTTTGTACTTTGATACACAGCAAATCAGTAATGGATTAGAACTACTTTGTGGGGGAAAACTTGACCATGGTGGAGAAGGCAAACCTGGGCCATCAGCTGAAATGGCCTTACTCTAACAGGCCACAGCTTTAGTCACTGATCTCTAGTGACCACCTGGCAGCATTCTGAGGAGTCAGAGCATTTCAGAAAAAGTAAGAAAAAGACATAAATTGGTTTAAACAAAAGTGTGTACTACAAAGGGTTTGACACTTACAGGTGCAACAGACTCCGCAAAGAGAAATGAAGGCAGAAGCTCAGCAGGCTAGAGCCCGGTGCTAAAAATGCCAAGAACTGGCATTTGACAAGACTGAACTGTGGGTTCAATCCCTCTATGGGCCATTCACTTAAGAATTAGGCTTGATAATCCTTGTGGGTCCCTTCCAACTCAGAATATCCTGTGATTCTGTAGCATTCTGGACTCTCTGAAAACGCTGTCCAGAACTTAGAAGACCTTCAAGAAAGGAAAGAATATCAAGGAAAGAATTTTTTTTCAAATGAGTATTACTACTCGTATGTCAGCAATTCTTTCATGCTCTCTCTGTGTGACACAGATTTATTTGTCTTGCACCTATCTGAGCAGAGCTGAATAGAAAGCAGTCATCATCAGTGCCCTTTTCCCTCCATTTCCCAGAGGAGAATGCTTGCAGAGGTGAAACTAGGGATGGCGCTTGAATGCTGCCAAACTCAGTTTTACTTTAGAAACAAAGACGCTCATCTGGGGCTTGGCCTAATGCAACTAAGAAAGAAAAAGGGGCAAAGGACTATGGAAAAAACACCTACAGCTTTTCAATTTAGTAACCTAGTCCTACTGCTACAAAAACACAGGTCTACCTCACAAAACAGGGGCATGAAGGAAAGACTTCAGTTGCTTAAGTGGCTGCTAAATGAAATGCATATAGTATCACTGAGAGAAGACAAAATGTGTTCTTGAACCTCCATTGACTTACTCTATTCCAAATTGTCTACAACAGGTGGCAGAGTCTAGATGCAATGTATTTTGTACCTTGCAACAGCTGTGAAGAGGATACTGACTGAAATGTTAAAGAGATACTGCTTGTTGCAACTGTCTCACATGACTAAGAGCAGTTCCAGAATTCAAAATATTTCCTTGTTCTGAAGTTAAATTGGGCTACTGTGACATTCGTTCTGCAATTTAATACTCAAAGGCTATGAGAGACAAACAGAAAGGAATGGGAGTAGAAACCTTCAACATTTTGCACATTTTGATAGGTTTTTATAAGATATTAGTACTAGACCAGGTAAAGTGCTTTTTAATATTTCAGACCTCAGGAGCCAGCTCTTTAGTGCAAGGTGGTGTAGTTGTGTTGACTTCAGGTACGATTATTCACATTAGTCAACAGTCGCTATACACACCCTGTGTAGTTCCATACTTACAGCTTCATCCAAACCAAATTATAATGGCCAAATTAGAAATCTAGCTAAAACTTCTGTTAACTGACTTCCAAAGTAGAAGCCAAAACAGCTGAGTAACACCAGGCTAGAGTACCTAAAACTACAGGGTTTTTTCCCCTGATTATTCAGGGGAAATCAAAAGGAGGAAGCAAGTGAATGAATGAATGATTGAATCAGTGAGCTTCATTTATGGGCCTTCACAGAACCATCTCTTTTTGCAACTTGAACATAATGCACATATTTTTTCAGATACATTGAAGAATATAGCCTTAATACTGAAGGCTACCCACAGAAATGCACCAGTTCATTATCATCATCAGAAAACAAAGCAACATATATGGCATCTTAGAGGAGACCATAAATACACATTACAGTAACTTCCTTCTTTGTCTATATAAAGCTCTTCCAAATGCAAGGACCCTGAACCATAAGAGTTCAGAGGTTTTGTGTTGTCTTTTTTTTTTTTTTTTTTTTTTTGCCTGTGTTAAATAAGCACTCTAAATCTGTTTTTTTGTTATTGGCAATGAAATTGTAAGAATCAATACATACTTTCAAGAATATAAAGTTAATTTAAAATACGGGACTATGTGTATATATAACAGTTTATCGGCCTTCTATATTATAAATAAGTCTGGGCAAATGTCCTAGTACCCCTTAATGTTAAATACAACTGTTTTCAGAGATTAAACATCCTACAACTTGATAAATTAAATACACTTATTACATTGTGTATGTATAAGATGCATGATATCATGTTCTGTGCATGAAATGTCAATGGATGCTTCTATATTAAATATAACTTTGAAGACAATTATAAATCATAATTTAATTTAATCCACCTTAAATTGGAAATGTTTATTCACTACCCAGAAATCAATCTCTTTAAAAAATGTGTGGATTCACATTTTGCTTCTACCAACACTTATTTTCCTACTTTATCCTAATACTGAAATAAATAGGTTTTACAAAGCTTTATAGGCAAAAATAAATATACAGATATATCAAGATTTTTGTATACATAGGTTCCATCTCTATATACATTTACTATTTCTTCACTGATAGAGCATTTTCATCCTTCAAAAAGATACTCAATGACTTTTCCTCACCAAAAAACGAGTAAAAGTAAAGGAAACCACTGAAATTTAGTCTTGTCAGCTGTAGTGCAATGACAGTCAGAGAATCAGTGGCAAACAAGGAAAGATTATGGGCTACATTGTGGCCACATGGTCTTCCTGAAACTCAACTCTAATAAAGTTTGAATCAGACTCCCTGAAATCATAGGAGCTGCCAGTAACATCTGTTGGCTATGTCTCCATTTGATTTAAATAACGTGCTTGTTAGCACAGTTTCCCTGCAGCCTACGTTGTACAGGCATCCTTAGACTTCCAGCAAACATTGGCACACAAACTGCCAGGGGGGCTCCTAAGCTTCAGCTCACACAGCCTGTGGACCACACATGGTCTGCAATGCACAGGTGCCTGGTCCCCTGCTAACAGCATTTCAGTCTGCCATGGAAATGGTGCCTGTCCTTGGCAGGGCCTGCTCTCCTCTCTTCACTCCAAAGGGATGCCAGCACAGCAGCTCTGACACCACTGTCTTTTTATGATGCCATTAAAACCCGGGCCTGACCTGCGGTCTACTCACAAACACCTTGCTCAGGTACTCTGTCCTGGGGAGAGTGCTGCACGTTCTCCCAGTCACCACAATGCATGTTCACAAGTGGAAGGCCCACAACACAGCCGTGAGAGAACAACTTGGGAATTTTCAGTTTGCAATAAAAGTGGAAACAGAACAGTGGTCATGGCAGATGACAGGTTAAAGATTATTTGTTTTGATCCTATGTACTTCTACTTTGTATTCAATATGGTCCAGTTAACAAGCCACTTGAAGAACCTTGATGTGCAAATGGCCTTCAAGCACTTAAACAAGTACTTGCCCTTTTCCAAACAAACTCTTCACTGATAAGGTCCCTTCACCTCTGCAGCAAAGCAGGATCAATTTCAAAATCTGTGAAACACCACTTTGAAGAGACCTTAAGCTAGTCTTGTTCATTTATTGGTTGGATTCAGATCTCAAAGTTGCTCCATTTAATAAGCTTTTCTTCAAAGTACTTCTGTTCCATTTACTGAATTATTTCATTTATGTGTTTAGATAAACTATTAAAATACCAGAGAAAACATATAGCAGTTCCATTAAAATAACATATCAGATTTAATCTTAATGTCTATGAATAACCTCCAACATTTCATCAGTAATAAATCCTCAGTTTTGCACTTGGGCTACCATTCAAAAAATCTTAACAGTACCCAGACATTCCACAAATCCCAAACACATGGGATCAGACAAAATTAGCTCTTTCCTACAGATCATCAGATCAGATCTCTCTATTTTGTAGCTTCCAAGACATGCAGTTTCCCTGTGGACAAGGCTGCCCTCTCCACCCTGCTGCTTGCAACAAGAGCTTCACCATAGCAGGGAGCTTTGGGAAGCACATTGCAGAGGTGCTGCGGCCACCACAGCTGTGTCACCAGAACATTTGACCTGACCCAAATTAAGGGCCTCATCCTGATGGAGCATTCTTTCACATATCCCCTATATATATGTTACTGAAAAATGAGTAATACAGAGCTCTTCTTATGCCAGCAATAGAGTTCTCAGGGGAATTGAGAATCCTTGAGCCTACAGGTTTTTTTCCAGTATGATTTACTGAAAGCTGAAAGCTGGCTACCCTAGAAGGTGACTGTGCTTAGCATCTTGAACCTTCAGAACCTTCAGTCACAAAAGAAGAATAAAGCTATTTCCCTAATTCATGGGAATCTGAAAATCAAAATTGCAAGGCATTAAATTTACAAGGTAAAAGGGATAATAAACATTCTATAGAGGGCTGCAGGAAAAAATAATTTTCACAAATAAAAGATTTCAGTTTAGCACTCCCTGGCTATTGACAAACTGAAAAAAGTGTAAAATGGAAGGCCAAGAACCCCAAAGTTTTAACAGGCCTAATTGTATTTACTTCAGGCTTTCACTCCCTTAGCTGGGGAGCCCATTTAGGATGCTGGTTGATCTTACATACAGTAAAACATACACGACAGGACAGTAAATGGATTTACAGATTAGAGTATCAGCTTCTGAATTCTCTATTGTTAAGTGGGTTTAAAAGTGAACTTTATTGTTAGGTGTTTTTTTCTGTGTCTAATTTCTGAACTACTACGCACATGTATATTCTTCTAAAACTCCAGGTAACTTGGTTCACTCGTGAAACTGAAATGTAACCTTTAATTTTACAGCCTATACTTTAGAAAATTATGCCTTTGAGTGGCTGAGACTTTTGGATGGTGGGAGTGGTACACTAACCACATAAGAAGTGGAATGGCACAAGAGAATTCTTTGTGCTCTGAATAATGAGTCAGGAATACAGTTATGAAAAGCACATAACTCACTCTTTCATCAACATGCAGACTCTTTCCTAAAGCTAGTCTCATCTTCTGCAGCCACTGGTAAAATGCATAGACGTAAATTCAGATTCAGTATAAACAAATGAAATGTAAATGTCAGTGTGGTTGTAGCCCTAGAGATTATTTTGCCACAGGATTAGGCTGAATGTAAATAAGAGGGAAAGTATAGCACTTTGAAAGAAACATATCAATTTAAATGAAATAAGGCTACCTATCCTATCTCACAAATCATGATCCAAATAAGATTATCAGGCTTTTTGGGAAACAAGCCCTGAAGAGCAATGAGTATTTTCCTTTTGTGACACTTGAAAATCTTTGGACAAATTCGCAGCCCACTGTTTGCAACCCAACTCAACAACAGCCCACTGCTGAGCTCTCGTTGCCTGTCCCTTTGGTGTCTGGTTTACCTTGCTAAACAGAGCATCCCCAGAAGCAGATCTCCCTGGGAGCATAGACAAGTAGATACAGGATGACTGCCAGCCTCCTACGCTCTAGGGATACTTAATCCAGTCTCTGTAAGCATGTACAGAGACACTCTCCCCCTCCCCAGACACCACACCCTGGAACAGCTGAAAGAACAGGCCTTAACTCTGCTGTAACTTGTCCAGCATATTCAGTTTTGTAGCCTCCATTTGACTCAAACAAGATTTAGTTCTGATTAAACCTGTCACAGCTGGTTTGCTTCCCTAAACAAGACAAAAAATTTATTGAAGCACCTCATTGGTGTTTTCTAAAACTTCAAAGACAACCTTGAACAAGCAGGACAAGTTTACACAGGTGTATGTATTATTGCATTAATATAATTATCTTCAGGAATAAAATATATAAAACCCATTATTTATAGTATGTTTTTGTGCTAGATTTTTTTAAATCACAGAAAACCTTGTTCTTAATAGAATGTTTTCCCTGAAATTAGCATAAGCACATTTTTCCTTTAAAAACCTGGGTCGAGTCTGTAAAAATCTCCTTTTAGGTTTGGGTCTCAGCTCTTTAGGAATTTTTATTTGTGATTCTTGAGATATCTTCCAGCCTTATCCCTTTTCCTAGAATCTTTTCTGGGAAATATTTACATAGAGAGTTTTCCAATTAGACAGTTTTAATTCTATTGTTTTATACTGAACACAATACTGTCCAAAATACATGTTTTTTTGGGGGTGATGCGGTTACAGATGGACATTCTGGGCCATGGATTGGTCTAGCTTGCTTTGACCCACTGATGACAGACCAGATACATCTCAGTCCCTTTCATAGGTTGACAGTGCAAAGATGGCCTTTGAACAGAGGCCTCTGCAGCACCAGATTAAATAAGATTTGTGATTATTTCTAAAGTAATTGTTTTATATATTAGAAATATTAATATTTATATTTACATAGCTAAGGTCCAAATTACAAGATATCCATCTGATCAGTGTATACTATGTAACTCCACACAGCAATAAAAGGGATGTTTTCTGAGCACATGTAAACCACGATTAGAGCTTCACATTACAATATTCATATTGAAGCCTATGACAGCAGACAACACACTACCAGGACCTGACATCTCCAATACTGGAATTATTGAGCCATCAGCATCAACAACACAATATCCTTCTTGTTAGATACTGTTTTAAGGCAAGAGTATGACAATTATACAAGGAGAAGCATGCAACAAAACAAGGCTCAGTGCAAGCACCAGCGTGAGACAGTGGTTGACAAGACCCATGAGGCTGAAGGAACTGCTGGCACTGCAGGGTGGACCTGCAGTACCCATCTTTCTACTCTTGGTGTGAGGCAGCACTGGACACGAATGAACGAACACAGACCCATCCAGCAGGCAATAATAAAATAAGGAGTGAGATCAAATCAAAGAAAGAATGCAGACATTTTATCCCATTCCCCTAAGCACTTGATTGTTAAAGCTGCTGTGATTGCCTTAGGCAAAGTTTGACCCACTGACTGTCCTGAAATCAAATACGGTGGTACATTTTTGAAAAGTACAACCTCTATCCACATGTCTCAGACATTTTTCAGGGACATTTAGTTCAAGTAAACTGCCATGAAATAAGCACAATTACATTTTCTCTTCCTACATTACCCTGCAACTCAGTCACATTCTGGTTTAAACTTTTGACACACTTAAGTTTTATGCTGGTTGTTCATTTTATAATCCAGTTGTTATATGTTTCATTCTCTTTACTTATTTCCTTTTGCAATCATCCTAAGATAGGGACTAATTATTTTAATAGCTCTCATTACAACATGTTGGTGCATTAGCTTTTCTTTTTTAAATGGAGTTACATTTATACAACCTCTTTATTTTTTTTTATTCTCACTAAACCACAAGGAAAATGGCAAACTCTCTCATGAATTACAGAAATAAACCATGCTTTTAGCAAACTTTTCAAAAACAAATCAGGAGAATGGGAGTGAGCACGGTCATAGGGTTGGAAAGACTCGTGCCCAAAGAATTAAAAGGATAGAAAATACTGCAACATCAGTGCATCTAAGTATGCTAAGTAGGCTTTAAAATAAACAAATACTTGAAGACAGGACCACTCTAAAATAACTTTATCAAATATACAAGCTTGAGAAGGATGTGTGGATACATCCTATGATAACATAAATGTTAAAAAGCAAAATAAAATAACCCCTGTGTGTATGCATATACATTTGCATGTGAAATCATCTAAATTCCTCCTCTCCAAAGTGAGCAATTTTGATGATCAAACAGGTTTTCCCTTACCCACATCTTTGCTGCTTGAACAGCGCTGATTATAATTAGTCCCTTATGCAAATAGCCTTTGGAGGGGAAGCGTCTTGGAAATGGGAAGGAAGTGCCTTGAGAAAATATCAAGAGGTAAAGAGAGGTGTCCAGATCCTTGGACATAACAGGTATTTGCACTGCTGGCAAAGCTCACAGACCTCCTCTGTCATGTGGATCCATTTGTTTAGGCCTGTGCCTGCATCTGTCACAGGCAGGCACCTCATTCGCAGAAAAAAGGTTGACAGGTTCCCCTGTCAACCCTGCCCCCACATTTGCTCACCCTCCTAAAGACAAACAAACCAACCCAATGCGGACTCAAGGAGGAATGCAGATTGGTAGGGACCCCTGAAAGTCTCTGCTCAGCCCCCTGCTCGAAGCAGGGCTACCTCAAAAGGGCACAGGACCTTTTCCCGTGAAGTCTTGAGGGCCTCCAGAGATGGATTTTCTACAGCCTGACTCAGGGCTTATCCACCACCCTCTTTGGGAAACATTTTTTCCCCAATTCCCAGACAGCTCTGCTCTTGCTCCAACTTGTTGGCTCCTGTCCTTTTCCTCTCTGCGCCTCTGAGAAGAGTCTGTCTTCTCTGTGCTTCTCTGCTCCTGGCAGGTATATGAAGGGAAAAATTCCATTCCCCCTGCCTGCTCTTTTCCTATTGCTGCACCACCCTTGGGCCCTGCTCTGGATTTTCCCCAGGCTGTCACAATTGATCTTGTTCCAGTAGATCCCAGATGTGGACACACAGAGTTGCAGATGCAGCCTCACGAGCTACTGAGCCGAGGACCACCATCCTTTGTCTGTGCTTGGCAGCCACACTCGTGCTCAGGACGTGCTTGGCCTCCAGCACGGCAGGGATCCACTCCTGACTCTGTTCTCCCTCTCCCCTGCGGGGCTGCCCCTGGCTGCAGCCCCAGCTGTGCCTTGAGCGTCCTGGGCTTCCTGGCAGGTGATCCCTGCAGCCGGCAGGGCCCTCTGAGTGACAGTGCCAGAGTGCCTCTGCAGGGCTGGGGCCTTCCAGCAGCCACCAGCTCCCTCCAAGTCGGGGTCACCTGAGAAACTCCTCAGGGCAGGTCCTTTTGTGCTGTTGATCAGCTTGTTGCTGCAGATGTGAAGCAATGGCAGCTCCAGAAGTGACTCATGCCAGGAACGCCAAGCATAGTGAGCTTGCAGCTAAAGTATGATGGTACTGGTGGAATTTTAAGCCTGATACTTCAGCCATTTTTTTTCCCCATTTTGTAATTCTGTAATTCTTATTTCCTAAATTTGACTATGGGTATACTACAAAAGATGATGCTGAAAGCCTTGCTAAAATAAATCCACTGTTCTTCCCTCATTAGCTGAGCCAGTCTTTTCAACACAGAAGGCATTCATGTTGATCACCTTCAGTTTATCCTTCAAAATCTGCATTGTTTCCAGTCCCCTTATCCTCCATATACCTGGAAATAGCGTCTATGTCAAAATTTTCAGGGCGTAGTAGATGTATGACTGTCCAACCTGTAGTTTTCCTGATGTCTTTTTTTGAAAAAGAGCCCGTCGTTTCATTCTTTCCAGTCAACAGAAACGTCACCAGATTGCCATATTCTCTCAAGATAAGAACTTAGCTTGACAAATGTCATGTGCCAGTTTCACCAGCATCCTTAGATGCAATCTGTGTTATCTGATGGATTTTATACATCCAATGTACTTAGCGTAGTCCTTAACTTGGTCTTTCCCCTACCATAGATATAAACTCCCAAAATCTCCACTGCTAGGTGCAATCTAGAGATCTGGGAGGCCTATAAATACTGAACTGCTGTAAATACACATTCTCACACACAGACAGTACATGCAGAGTACTCAATCAAATGACAACTGTGTATATATAAACCTGCCTACCTGTCAGTGGTAGTATACTAGACAATTAAACACAGCAAGAGACTTAATTAAAATTGCTTACAGTACATGAGAGGACTTTGCCAGTACAAGGATCCTGGCTTAAGGAGCACTGTTCACCTGAAAACACAAATATATGCCTACAACCCATCTGACACCAAATGATTTTATACTTAGCTATTAATAAATGCAACAGGGTATTTCATGGGGGCACTGCTAATAGTGAATACTTGCAATGAACTTCTTGTCCAGTCTGTGCATCTCACACTGAGGAAATTAAGCCAGATTTGGGCATCCAAATCTGTACCAGTACATGTACAGTACATGTACTGGTACAGTACATCCACCAGTACAAATTTCAGTTTGGATTCCGTGCCTTTTTCTTGTTTTCCAGACTCTGTTACCCTGCATAAAGGCTGTGTTTGAAGCATGTTGACACTCTCTGTCTTGATGCAGCTGGCACCCCAGATCAATTCCTGGATGCCCAACTTGAAAGCACTTGAAAGGAAAACCACAGGGCAGGCGATATGGTTGGCTCTCAAGTCTGCTGGATTTCAGCCGACCCAGCATAGCTTCATCCCAGCAGAGTTCCTTTATTTTGTGTCTCTTTAAAAGCCATGGACATTTGCTAATATCCTGCATACTAATTTGATTTTCCAGTAGCTATCACAACATCAACATCATAATTAAAAACATAATTTCCTAAGAAGCACTCTGAACTTTGAAAGCAGCCTTTTTTTTAATTATTATTCCTACAGTTTAGTCCAATCTACCTCCAACACTCTACTTCCTTTTGATCCTCCCCTGCAGAGATGGCCAGAGTAGCACTACTGCATGTTGGTGATTCTGACCAGCAACTGAAAACACAGTCTGCACTCAGAAGACTTTATCTGGCCTTTGTTCTAGTTCTTCACAAGCTAGTTTGGATTAAGGCACAGTCCACTGCATATACAGAAAGATTAAAAGTCCCAGTTTTTGTACATTTTAGCCAAAAAAGCAAACCACCACCACGCACTGCAGGAGTGACGGCTCTATTGAAGACATGGTTTCCAGCACCAATTCTGCAAACAAACTCTGTGGCGGTCAAATATTTCCTGCTAAATGCAGTTGATGAGCTTAGGCTGTTGCTATCCCTTACATGCAGCAGCTCTGACGTGTGTGTGCAAAGTAAAGGCCTGCTATCCACCAAGGGGGACAGACTCCCATACTTCCGATGTGTAAAGACAATAATTTCCTGCTCTATCTCAACACCAAGTATAGCAGTGGTAACAGCACTTCTGAAGCCTGCTCTCCAGAGAGCCCCTCTTTAGATGCCAAGGTACACTAATGTCCTCTGCCTGAAGCTTCATGTCAGTTCACAGTATTAATGAAGTCGTTAGGGACTTTCATTTTAGAGAATGCTTCATGATTTTGATGCCTGGTCAGCTTCTAACCAGGTAAATCTAATGTGAGGAAAAATTTAAAAAGTTGTTCTCTCTCACTGTTCATTTTGTCTGCATATGGTCATGCAGGGTAGTCTTATCTTTACTTAAATGCTAATAAAAAGAGACAGTTCTACATTATGAATATCTCCTCATTCTTCATGCATAACCAACATTTTTACATATTCATAGCCAACTTGAAGGCAAACATAAGGACATGGCTACTAACATTTTTCATTAAGAGATGAGTGAGCATCCTTCTCCCCTTAGTATTAAATTTTGGCATGATTTAAAGGACACTGAGTTAAGATGAACCATTTATCACTACTGTGTCACTACAGGAGAAAAACCTGCTTGTTGCATTGAAATACCTAATGGCACTTTTCATTAATATTGAGTCCTTTGTACTCACTTCTCTCTGGTTCTGGCAGCAATTCCCTATGACCACTGCATAAGGTTTCATTATAATACTTATCCTTGAGAAGCACTTCCATTTGCCATAGAAATGACTGGAAAGATAACATCATTGTTCTGTAATCGGCTCTTCTCTCCCATCCCCTTCCTACTCCTTTTATTTAATTTAAGGAAAACAATAAGAGACTTAACTTCACTTCTTTTCCTCTCTTTCAGATATGATGAAAACAAGATAAAAAACCTGTCAGGTCTGTCACTGAAATTTCAGTTTATTTATTATGGAATAACATCGTTTTTCCAAGGGAGCATGCTATTCAGCTTTTCCTGTCATCATTATATACTAAGAGTGAGGCTTACCTGATTTTGATCAATAAATTCTTTTGTGCCAATAAATGTGAAAATTTCAGGACAACAATTTGTAAACAACCTACTGCCTGGCTTATTTTTCCCTTGTAAGAACCTCTGTGCACTACTGCCATTAGAGCTCAGAGAATTTCGAGAGGAGATAATAAAGAATCCTGACAACCTTTTGGATATGTCTACTTTCCTCCCCCCCCCCCCCC
>WEIU01019888.1:209850-233089 GCA_013389925.1 Aegithalos caudatus | reverse complement strand
ATCATGACTGTGGCTTGTGTTCCTTTATTAATTTTTCTTTCTGCACAGTCTTTAATGATTGCACACACTTTCTCTAGCCTAGGAATGGGGAACACAAAGAATTCCAAGCTATGAGGAAAGCAAAAGTTTTGCAAAAGTTACCCTCTCATGGGAAAAAAAAAAACTGTCCTGACTGTATCAGTGATGGTTAGTTTAACAGTGTAGGTGTGAACAAGGCATATTAATTAGGCATCTCAGAAAAATATGGTGATTTTACTTTAGCCAGGTAAAGTAACAGGCACAAATTTTTATTCATAAAGATGCAAAAATATTCCTTTTCCTTTTTCTCTTTTTTTTCTACAGGCTGAGAGAAGGCAAAGTGTTTCAAAAGAAAAGATATATCTTTGATAACAAGATCAAATTGCTTTCACCATGTCACGTATGTCCTTAAAGAATAAAGAGAAAAGTGACAACTTTTTATTCTCATCTGGAGGAAAAACTCTGGTGAAATGTGACTAATGAAAATACTTAAACTATTGTGCATACTGGACACTTTCAGCAGGAAAATTGCATCACTTCCCTCTTCCAGCTGAAATGCCTGACAGGTTTGGACCAATACTGCATATTTTACAGGCTGCTGTATTTTCTTCTGACCAACATCCCCTATAGGGAATAGTTACAGAAGATAAAACGAAACTCCTGAATGTCAACATTTCAGGTAACAAAGCATTATATATTTCTCTTGAAAACGAGTTCTGTAAGCTCTTGACCTCATTAGTTCCCAGCTTCTCCCTGAATTCCTGGCTGATATACAAACGTAAAGATAGCCTCTCCCATCTTTCCAGCTTCTTTAACTGGACTACTTCCCACCCTCTTAACTTTCAGATCTCCTAGCCAAAAATTTCTCCTGAACTTTTTTCCTTCCCAATGCTTCATCTCCTTTTCCACAGCACCTGCAGTGAACTCCATCACAATTTTCTTACATCTAACTCTTCCTTTCTTAGCAGCTCTTCATAACCCCACCCATTTTCTAATAAGAAGGCAGACTAGTCCCAAGTAAGTCCTGCCCTTTTATCCTCCTTGCTTCTCCCTGGATCAGGTTCTCATTTTCCCTACTGCACTTGCTCCACTCCAGTAAGGAGACAGATTTCAAAAGTTGGCAAACCTAGAAAGATGAAAGTCTTCCAGGATAACTGTCAGCCAAGTCTACAGTTTTATAAAGACAATTTCATTTAGCTAAGTGTTCCATCCCACTATTTACTCACGTTGCTTCACATAACACAAGTTTCACAATGCTTATTTTGGGATAGCTTCTTCAAAATAAACTCCCAACACTTACAATCTAATCATTTTGGTAAGACTGACTAAGTCAAAACTGTTGGGTTTTACTTTTATCAACTAAAAGGTGTCAAAAAAAGATGACAGGAGACTTCTGATTTTTGGAGCAGTCAAAAACTAACCTCATTTCCTTAGATATACTAAAAAAAAAGTTATCCAGTGAAGACTCTAGTCATTTTTAGGAGATATAAGTTCTGCTACACTGCTACCTGTTCCACAGCATCAGACATAACAAACGGGTTGGTATGAGGGAATAACTTAAAACACATAAGAATAAAAAACAATTAAGTAAAAAACTGAAGCCCTTCTTTCCATCCAAGGTATCTATCGAAGCAACAAAAATAGACTTTAGTGAACCACCTTCTATTAGTTTGCAATTCATTACAACTCCCCATCCTGTTGCAGATGTTCAAGACCCCAAAGCAGTCTGTTACTAAAAAACTTCCCTCCTCAGGTTTTCTTTGGTATCAAACAAAGGCATTTTGTGTCATGCAATGAATTGCTTCACCTATTACGAGTAACTACTTCTCAAGTATCAGCATTCCTCTGATTCTCAATCAGCTCCAAATCATAATAGCTATTCAGACTGTTGATACAAATATAAATATCACATTTTTATCCAACACTAACATGCTTCAAAGTCCAAAAAGCCTCTCATAGAACGAAACCACAGAATGTTTGTTACTTTATCAAGAATTCAAACACAAAATACACATTATAAGTGTAATAATTTTGGAAAGTTTGTGTTATTTGGTGGGGGGGGGTGTGCAGTTTGTTCATGAAAACATCTGCACAGCAAGTTATGAAAATTTTACAAGATAGATACTAAGTTATTCAGTAGGTCTATGCTATTTCAATTAATTTTATTAGTTTTAGTCAATGAATGATAAGAATACAGAAAATTGTCTCAGAGGCAACAAAATATAGTTTAGCATCTCATCAATAACCTGTCCCAAATGATATACCATTGCCTACTCCTTCATTAAAAGGTAAATGAACCTAGATAAACATTCCCAAACCTGACTTCCATGTATCAAATCACAAAAAGCACGATCCTAAGTCGTTCAGGGGCTAGCATGCACTTGACTTTAAACTTGAAAAACCCTGTTCTAAATGGCAAGCTTCAGTGTGCACAGCTTGTTTTCCAGCCTCTGCAAAATCCTTAATCCAAGGTTCATCTAGTATTGCCTCCAGCAACACACTGGCAAGTAAAGAAGGACTGCAAATATACATGACCTAACAAGTGACCCAACAGAATTTCCATTTCTCACCCCATTACCTTCTTTTTATCAATCAAAAGGATCAAAGGCCTGGAAGAAGCACCCTGCCCTGAATTGCTGTAGCCTGGGGAAAAAAAATACTGTATTTATTCTGAGTTTATTCTCACATAAGAAAAAGAACACAAATAGGCAGTTTATGGGAAAACATTCCAGAACTCACACTACAGAATCATTTATGGACACACTGTATGAGGGACTCACACAGCAGGAAATGATATGCATAACAATGGACAAGGGCAAAATTAGTCACTCCAAGAGCAAAGCCAGGGCAATTTTCCATTTTTATTTTTGTAAAAAAATAAGTGAGTGCAAACTACCTATGAATCATCTGACCTACAGGATGATAAACCAAAGATACTGATTTCTATTCACTGGTCATAAATTTCAAGTTCTGTGAATTAGGTGTCCATTAACTGTCTCCCTTAGAAAAGTCCTCTAAAAATTTCAGTTTTCCGACTTGCATATGCTAACCCAAGAAGATAAATACCACAGCTGCAAAATAGTGACCATGCTAAGGGCATCTCCCAAGATAAAAGAAATGACTGTAATCTTCCTGGGCATAACAGACAATCAAATAAAGTAATTTAATTTTTTTATTTAATTAAAGTAACTTTTTTTTCTGAGGAAGTACTTTTACCAATACTGGATAGAAAGATCTTTCCACTAAAATATTCCTCATTGTATAAAGGCTCTTCCTTTATTTAAGAACCAAGTGTAATAAAATACAGACATTAGATCAGCTAATAACCCTCCCTCTCACCTGTCTCTATCAGTGGTAACTTCCATGTTCCCCTGACCTCTGTCCTTCTGCAGAGAAGAGATCCCAGTATGCAAGCAGAGTACCTCAGGTTTTACCTCCGCTTCAAATTCTTTCAGAAACACTTGTCAGAGTCCCAATGGCCTTTCCACCCTCTCACACTTCTTCTTCCTTCTACACACTTCTACTTCTACCACTGGGATATCACAGGAATTCCCTGTAAACCACCTCCTTTCTCTGGAGCTCCATGAAGTAGGATGGGGAAATATAAGAGACTCTGTGTACAGATGGGGATGACCCCAGCTCCTGTAGCTTTACAATTTCTGCCCAACACAGCACATTTGCAGGCAGAATGACTGGGCAGAGCCCAGAGGCACAGCAAATGAGTTGGGAGCACAGTGGGGTGTCAAGGGAGCTCTGTTTAGAAATCCCTTTAGCACCCTAACCTTCCATATTGGACTCATCTCTTCTCAATATCAAAGACCTTTGAGCATCTGACATCTGTCCTGGTTTACAGCAAATTTGTGAGAAAACCCATGGGCCAGGGGCTCTCTGGGAAGCAAACCCAAACAGCCCTTGCCCCCAACTGGTCCAGGAGTGAACTTCTTGGAGAAAAGT
Source organism: Aegithalos caudatus (assembly GCA_013389925.1). Lineage (NCBI taxonomy): Eukaryota > Metazoa > Chordata > Aves > Passeriformes > Aegithalidae > Aegithalos > Aegithalos caudatus. Next base: position 229,117 of record WEIU01019888.1, on the reverse strand, counting down.
GGAAAAAACTATTTATTTAACAAAAAAAGTGCCCACAAACATAAAAAATTAATAATAGGAAACAATAAAACCTTGTTGCTCTGAAGTGAGATGGTAAATTCAGAAAGTCCTTGCTGTGGGTAGCTCAGCTCATTCAGTCTCTTATGAGTTCCCCAAGAGCTGGAAAAATGTTGTCCTGAGCCACGAGGTATGCAGGTGTANAAACTCCACGCATCATCTTTTTTCCCCTTTGCTCTCGAAACTACTCTCAAAGGTACAGAACTTAACATACAGCATAAACAAAACAGACAATTGGGGATACAAGCATCAAAAAGTCACCCCAGGACACACACAAAGGTGGTTGTGGGCATCATAAAGACAGAGCCAGACTCATATTAGGAATAGAGGAGAGTACTAACTCAGGGAATAGAGAAGTGCTAACTGAAATACAAGAAACCCAAGAAAAAGATTGGTTCTTTTCTTAAACCATAAAACTGGACAAACACCTGGACAGGCTGAGAAATGAGGGTCTGGAGTCTCTACCCTCAGACAGACGCTGAATCCAACTACACACCATCCCTGGGCGTAGGGATGCCATCCCTGACCCTGATTTGAGCAGAGGTGTTGGACCAGATCATCCCCAAAAGTGCCTTCATGCACCAGTGACTCTGTTTCTCTCCTAATATTGATCAATGCACTGTGAGAGCTGGCAGGGAGCATTCAATAGATTTTTCACAGGATTGTTTCATCCTTGGTAAGTCCCTGATCTCTCTCACAGGTCCACAGCATGACAGGCACTGAGCAGAAGGTAAGTATCTTCATCACAAATGAGTTATTTCTTTGGTGGTGGCAATATAGGTGGTGACAAAGATTTTAGTAGCCTGCATGTTCTAATAGACTGAGTGATTTACTTCAAAAAGACTGCATAACAATTTTGCTGCAGCACTCACCTGTATTCAGAACATAGAAAATATGGTAATGAACAGGAAAGTAAAATAGAAAAATAACTAAGCTGCTTTTACTTGACAAATGTATCTATTTAAACAATATTGATCACTAGGGTGTATTTTAACATATTACCAGATATTTCTGTGCAGAAAAAAATCTATCCCTTCATGTAAAAAAGAAATCCATAAAAATATTATCAACTCTAAATGAGGAGCAGCTTCAGAACAAGCTATCTTTTACATTAACTGGCAAAACTATTTGGGGCATGTAGTAAGACTAGCATGAAATTGTGTTTTGTTAGAAAAATCCATCAACTGCCTGTGCTTTACACTTATATTTTGAGTCTCAATAAATAGCCGTGTTTTTCTGAAAAATATTAAAAGATAAAACTAAAAACAGTGCATTACAGGAGACACCTACCTATGGTTTTAGAAGTTCAGTGTCCTGTAAATTAATTCAGACAATACTTAGAGCAAGTACTCCTACAAGTCTTAAGAAAAAAGTTTCGGCTATCCAATTTGTACTGGTTTTGGATGGGAGAGAATTAAATTTTTTCATATCCGCTTGCTTTTATGGTGCGGTGTTGCAGGTTTGTGGACCTAATCAGTGTTATCAACACAGCAATATATGCTTTAGCTATTGCAGAGCAGGGCTTGCACAGCTGTGAAGGTCTTTTCTGCTCCTCACACTGCCCTGCCACTGAAGAGGCTGGGAGTGAGCTGGAATTTGGAGGGCGCACAGTTGGGACAGCTGACCCCACCTGACCAACAGGATCCAGCCATATGATGCTGTATCCAGCAGCTCAAGTTGGGATAGAAGAAGTAAGGGGGAATGTTTGCACTCATGCCATTTATCCTCCCAAGTACCCATTAGATGTGATGGAGCCCTGCTTTCCACGGGAGGGATGGAGGGATGGATGGATACTTGTCTGCCCTGGGAACCTAACAAATTAATTCCTTTGTGTGCTTGCCTTGTGGGTGCAGCTTTTGCCTTGCCTGCTAAACTGTCCTGATCTCAGCCTAAAAGTTTTCACACTTTTACCCTTCCACTTCTCTTCCTCATCCTGCCAGAGGGACTAAGCCAGTGGCTGAGTAACTGCAGTTAACCCATAAAAGCATGGAAAGAACCAATTCTGTTCTATACACACCAAACACATCCACCCACTGCCATGATGATTTTGGGATTTAAAATTGCTAATAGCTCTCTACGTTCTACCTGTATTAACACAATTCAATTTAAATAATTACTCCAATGTTAGATTAACAGTTTACCCATTTAAGAGCCATGACTATGTCCTTAAAGAAGAGCAGAGAACATTACAGCATAAGCATTAAGTCGCATCTAAATTAATTTCTGTTAGTTACTTGATCTCAAGAATTAATTCCAAATGTTTAACAACCACAATCTGATTTTCACAAGCCCTTCATTTGTTAAGAAACACACATTACACTACAGATATTAATTTCCCACGGGGTAGTTCCCCAAAAAGCTTCTAGTTGAGTTGACCTAAAAATCACAGCCAAAATGCTTAAAGCCCTATCTGTCATTTCCATTTTTTTATCTTATTAGTAAGTGAAAGGCACTTTCTCCACACTAAATTAGGAATGTAAGGCTCAAATTACTAAGAACCTATAGTCAGCAGTTTATTCCTATCTAGGTAGCACTGTTCAGCCTTATAGTACCAAAGTAGTCCTGACAGTTCTTGCTTTAAGTGCCTTCCACAGTTTCTTTTCACAAAGGAGCAAAACGCCAAATTCATTGCAAATGGGGAAATTTTGTAACGTTACTACAAATCCAGTTATAAATTAATGCTGTCAAGTCCACTTCTCATGAAGGGTGAAGCACTACCTTACAGGGTTTGCTTGAACAGTTCAGTAACAATTGATGTTCCTAAATATTCTCCCTCGAGAAGCCCAGCATAGCAGAGATGAATTTGAATTAAGGAGAAATGCCATAATGCAGTGACAAGCAAAGAATGGCACATCTATTTTAATTATGACAAAGCTTTTATGAACACCACAGATACCAGAGATAATACACCCTATGGCAAGTTAAAAACAGGTTGTAGCTATTCAGAGCACACATGACACTGCCAGTTCTAAAGAAGGTTGTGCAGAAGACAATAAACAAGTGTGTGCATTTTGCTTACCTAGCTCATATTTTTGTAACAGTCTTGGCATATCTGAAAAAGGCTGTTTTGTTTGAGGGTTTTTCCAACCTAAACTGAAGCCCTGAGCACTCAAATCCTCCCTCTAACCTTTCATTCACTGCCTTTTTCCAGGGCAGGCTGTGAAGGCATTAAAAATTAATGCCAGTCTGTAGAAGGAGAGTGTATCCCACAAGGTTTTGTCAGGCCTTTAGAGGTCACGTTTATAGGTCACAAAAAACAGCCACATTCCACTCCACTGTCAAATCTACTCTTTAGTTATCCTCTGAAACTCATTCAACTTGAGTATTTTCAATAACAGCTCCCATCTTATGTATTAGCCACACATTGCATAAAAATCACAGCTTCTAGAAGGTCAATGTTAAAGAAACCTCAAGCAAATATGAAAATTACTTCAATTCTCTCTAGACTAGCAACCAACCTAGTGTGATTCATACTCTGTGCTTAATCATACATCAGCAAAATATCATACAACTCAGCATAGGCAAGAGGAACATAAAAAACATTTTAGCTCTTAGTCATGTACGTTCACTGAAGTCCATGGGGACACAGGATCCTGCTGTTGCTGTCATGATGTAGCAACTGGATTAAAATGGGTGCTTGATAATAAATAAGGTAAAATGAGGTAACATTAAAAATAAAGTTATCTGTGAGAAGCAATAAGCACGTTTTCATGAGCTACAGATTTGGGTACGGCCTGATAAGGTACAATAGCAAACACAGGAAGAGATTTGAATATAGTGGTTTGAATAATTGCTCCATCATTGCAAGTACCATTTCTGAAGTATACTAGAAACCTGACTATTAACTGCTAAGTCACCCCAAACCACTCAGGCAATAAAACTGAGGAAGAGTTACACACACAAAATATCCAGGACACCAACCACAATTTAAACTCCAGCCGCTAATTGGATAATTATCACAGATACTCTGGCCATAACACACTTTAGCATACTTGGCGCATCCCCACATAAGAAGCATAGGACAAGCATGAGAAAAGTGGACTTTGGCTAAGAATCAGCATTGGAAAGCTCAGTAAAAACCTCAGTAATACAGTACCAGCATCTTGAAAAATTATCTTTATGCAAGGCAAAAACCTAAAGTGAAAATTGAGAAAGGAAATGAAGCAAATTTTGTGGTAACTGCAGCATAGGAGAAAACATGTATGCAATTATTTGACAGCTTGGCAACAGGGCCATTGTTAAAGCTGACAGGGAAAAGGCCGGGATACCCTTAGGCATCAAAAGTCCTTGGTTTTTTATCTAATATATACTAACCACAGGAAAGATGCAAAGAAAGAAATGGCACAGTCAAAGCAAGAACCCAGAAAAATAAGTTGTGCCACTCTGATTGGGCTGGCACAAGTCGGCAAGGCAGCTTTGCTACAGGTAAAGGAAGCTGATGATGCAGCACAAAGGGCAAGCACAAAGCTTTTTACCTGCAAGGGTGAAAAGTTGAAGCTGAATTTAAGGAGCAAGAAAAGTCAACATTTAGAGAAAATCAAGTATGAGAAACTGAAGATAAAACTGTGCAGAAGAGTACCCAGAGAAAGACAGTGCTGCACAACATAATGTTCATCCACTGAGACAGAAGTTCAAAAATAAGGGGTTTTTCTAGTTAAGTAGTACATATGCTGATCAACAGGTGTGGGCAAGGGAGTAAAGACAAATAATATTTTCCTTATAAAAATAGAAGAGAGGCAGAAGGGCAGATTTGCAAGAGCCAAATGTAAGCAGGCAGTCTTGATCCACTCCATATATACAGCAACATTTCTAGACACAATGAAAACACATGTATGCATACAGCTCAGTGTAGCTCACGTCTTGAAATTGGGCAGTGTAATCTGGGTGCTTCCACCATTCTCTTAAGTTTTTTTTTTACCTTAAAGTAATGCAGTTACTTCCATTCATATCATCCTTTGTGACTATCTGGTCTTAATGACTTTAATTTGCTAGCCTTTTAAAATTTCTACCATACATTAAATAAAAATTAACATTTTGTCTCTGTACTGATAAAGATGATGTTCAAGATACTCACCCTTCCATATTAGCCACTACTATACGAAGTGATGGAGAATTCTCTTGCTCACACACATCTCACTTTCTTTTAGTACCAAGTACTGTTACATCTAGTCTCTTTTCCCTGCTGTTCTGTCTCCTAATCCTCTTCAAGAACTTACTTAAGGTAATTTGGTGGTCTTATCTTATGGATTTTTTCATGTGGTACATATCTTTGTGTCAACTACCCTGGTTTACATTCTTTCCATTGGTCTTGCAGAACTGCATATTTCAGACCATTCAGGTCTTTCGCCTGTGCTGATTCACATTTTTTCGTTCTTTTTGTCTCTCTTGCACTTTGGAAAAGAAGAACCACCTAGTCAGAAACTGTAGGTGAAGCAAAACTTCTGCCAACCTTCTGAGACATAGTTAACTAGTCCATATGTTTAGATTTAAATTTGTTAACTCTTGAGTTCATCGTTGGACCATTAGAATGACTGGAGTTTATACAGTGATATGCATCTCTTTAAATTGCATCACTCTCAATACTTTTCATTCAGAAAGGGTCTATTACACTGCACAGACTAATAACATTGAACTGCTCATGTCCTGAATTGCAGTGATTGCTCTCCAAAAAGATTTCTGGTGAAACAGTGCCCTCTTGTAGCAGAAATCGGGCACTGCAAGAACAGAAGCTTTGTAAACATGTAACTGGCAATCCAATTCATCTCAAGCATTTGTTTCACATTATTATTTACAATACTACGAAAATGGCATATTTGCAGAGTTATTTTGAAATATTTTTTTCTTCCCTAAATTTAATTTACAAGCAGCACTGGTCTTAGCCAGAGTATAAATTACTTTCAGCACCTCACAAGTCAGTTAAGGCCATCTTAGTGGAAACAGTGGCCTTGTTTGTAGGTTCAATATATATTCCCAATATTTAGGAGGTCAGTCTATCTAAGCTTTTACCTCTCATCTTTGAAACAAGAACTGACAATTATGCAAGAATACTCTGTTGAGCAAGATATTTAGGATAAAGGACAATTTCTCAGACGCTATTTTTTTTTTTTTTTTACTTCTTGTCTCCTGTGAAAAATCTTACACCCCTTAAGCAAGATCTTTTGGCTTCTCACTCCTAGTCCCTCAGCAGAAGCAGCTCACACTGCCTGACAACAAGAAAAAGAAGACAAACAGGGGCAAAGATACAGGTACACAGTTTCTTCAGTTTAACATCTGGGTGATGCCAGAAAACTGGCATCCACAGCCACAGCCGCTCGCTCAGTGCCACAGAGCAGAACTGCACAGCAATGCTGCCCTTGCCACAAGGGCCTCTGCTCTCCCCCAAGGATTTGCCATCCCTTAAATCTACGTAGTTCATTTTTCTCCAGAACTGAAAAAAATAAATACAGACAGCCATATATGTGACTCAAATTGTTCTAGCCACATAAGAAAGTTAGCTTTTTATAATACCCTGTGCAGTACCACCAATTCCTTACCTGATGTTTATTCTTCATTAGCATCATTCATTGGTAGCAATCTGCTACTGTGGTGTTAAACATTAATTGATTGGGACAAGTATTTTGAAAAGGCCCTTGTATTATGGCCTCCAATATGTATTATTATGAACAATATGTCAGTGTCTTCATTGTTTTTTTTTCTCTTGCCTCCAGAAAACTCTGGTTTATTCATTTATCTTCTGGTTGGTTGTGTGGTGGTAAAGGGTGTTTTCAGTTTTGGTTTTGTTTGATTTACTTCCTAAACCTCACTTTTTCCTAAAGAAGCTCCTATTTTCTCAAGATAAGAAGATAATATCCATATGTATTGGGGGGAAAGCAGGAATAATTTTACCTTCACTCATGAGCACGCTCTCTAATCTTGTTTTAGAAGTCCTTGGTCTGTGACTGTAATAACAAAAAGCATAAGCAAATCATGTAGATCTGTGGACACTCTCGCTAATGGCATGGGGGGGAAAACCTCAGATTTCATAAACAAAACACAAAGAAGGGATCAAATTACTACCTAATCCCATCCACACTTGGTCTACTTCCTGTTTTTCCTGGATTGTCACCTTCCTACTTCCAGCATTAATAAAGAGCTGAACAGAATGAAGTGCCACAGCATCAGTATAGCCTAATATTTAAACAGAGACAGAGATCTGCCTAACAGCTTGGATCTAACAACCCAAAAAAGGTTCACAGGCCTGAGCCAGGATTAACCAGTATTTTAGGGCATGAACTCCATCTGCACGATACTCTGTACACCTACATGAAACAGCATCTTGAAATGTCATCACGTTCTTTCTGGTTTGAAAAACTACATGTTATTCACTGATATTTAGATGCAAACTTCCTGCAAAAACAGAGAAACAAAAAGCTCCATGCTTTAATAGCACAAGCAAATCACCAACACATGTCAAACAAGAAACTCTTCCCAGAAAGTACACAAGCCTTTTCACAGCACCACACCCTGCAAAAAATACTTCTAATATCTGAAGTTGAGCCTGGATCACATTTCAGAAGCCTGAGAGAGCTCCTGCCCTCTTTATACTGTTAGTTGTGAAATCTCTGCTCCTCACTATAGCTACAGCAATCCAAGAAAAACACACTTATGCATGTGGGAATAAAACTCACCATGCTGTTCATTTTGGAAGATGACGAACTTGTTCTCTGCTTCCTTAGGCTGTTAAGCTCTTCTGCATTTCCATCCTTTGGTTTTATGATCAGCCGGCTGCCCCCAGCAGTACCTTCTGAAGAGGACCTCAGTCGCTTCTCAACAAATCTGCCTTCCCGGTACGGACTGAGGCTATTGGTAAGATCAACTGCAAAGAGAGAAGCAGTCAGCAGTTGTTACAGAGAATTGCTCTCTACAAATATTTTCTTAATCAGCACGCTGCTTTGCTTGAAATAATTACACTGCAAAGAAATCACATGAGAAATGTTCTGTGGAAAGCAGACCTTGCTTACCTAGATAAAGGTGTCACCTGGGCCCCCAGTTCACTGCTCAGTCCCAATGACAGCAGGCATGCTCAGCACACTACAGCCCAGTCCAGGGCTCCTCATAGAATCCAGAAAGACTCTTTGCTCCAGCCTTTCCTTTCCCCTCATCATAGGTTACTTCCAAATCACTCAAAGTAAAATCTACCATCTATCACTTGCCCAGTGGTGGCAAAACCTAACCTGCCTTACCCTGTGCCCAAAGGCAAGCCCAGTTTTTCAAGGGCCAGGTGACAACTTTATTATCCCTCCATAAGACAGGGATGCACATCCTTTTCCATTTCTGTTCAGCATTCCTAGTTTAGCCTTACACCTGCATCCTCCAAACTCAGCCTGCAGTCAGTGGGACAAATCCTAGTTAGGTTAAAGCAATAACACATCAGAAAAGAGGAGAAAAATATATATATTTTGACATGCTAGGGCAAATATAGAGATGGGGAAAGATAAAAGTGTAATAGCATAATAAATGTCACAAAGAAAATCTTATCTTTTTTTGCACTTTGCAGGAGAAGAGACATTTTCTCAAAAATATCCATACCACATAAAAATACATAAAGTTATACTAAGAAATACATAGCACATCAAACCTGCTCATACATTAATGTCACATTCACAATGTTATCTATAATGGTATCAGTTATGAGACCAGGTACAGAATAGACAATATGTATTATCAAGGAAAATGCACAGAAATATTTTGTACTCACATCTAGGGTTAAATACTGTTTTGGAAAAACAAAAGCTCAAACCAGTGTGTTTACAACAGGTATAAAAACTTATAACCGTATCCTACTGAAGGTCACCTAAGCTTTTTCTGTATTTGACTAATTTCACATGGCAGGATTTTATCTTATTTTCAGTGGTTCCTTGGTATGCTTGACCAATTTGCAATTTGAAACACATTCTTCCCAACAGCAGAAAAAAAAAGTATTTTGAACAGCACTAAAAAAACAGAACAATTACTCATCAAATTTATATAGTGCAGTATAAGCCCCAGTGTTTCTGTGAACATGAATCCAATTTACAAAAATCCCTCTATCATCATTTCACCTCCTCTTAGCTGCTCTACTGAAATACAGATTAAATACCCAATTGCCAATGCATGAGTGTGAAATGCAGTGGGTATTTCTAAACATTCCTCCAAGCTGCTTACTTGGTGTTCTGCAGTACACTCTAGCAAGGCAGATTTTGAAATAAGAGCTCATTCACAGATGAGACAATATGTCAAGGAAAACAAACTTGAGTGTTCAAGACCAGTAATATAGATAAATGGGAATATTTTTTTCCCCAAAGTGACTGCGGTTCTGAGTGAAAGAGGTGTCCTCTGGTGAAAGCTAATTCAGTGGATTAATTTGACTTTCTATTGCCATTTATGTACAAGATATCCAGCTAAGCCCAGCACGAATAATAATTAATTCAAAATGCAAGATTGCTTTTGATTTCTCATAATCTACGTGCCTAGATAAATACCCACACAAAATGATGGGTGTGAATTTCTACGAGTTTACACTTAACATCATTCATCTTCAAATACAATCACTACAAATGCTGTCCTGTTAACTCTCAAATTTTGGCCCACCACATACAGCCTCAGGATTAAGCTAGAATGCAGCAGTCATTAAGCTGGCTCAAGAAAATAAACTGTTTGAGATAAATGTCTTCTGACAGCCGTCCTTCACTCAAGGGCTTGGAGCCTTATTTATCTGTATCTCTATAGATTGGGATTTCTAGGCACAGTCTTTCCACTCAATCTTGTTAGTACTTCCAAATTACTCTTCATAAACTAAAGACCCAGTGTGAAATTTAGATGGTAATTATCTCCATCCGTTTCATAGATGACAAAATGAGAATTTGGACACTGATTTCAGATGGAAGCAGGAACAGGATAGCTGGTATGTTGACACTCGGAGCTACTCTATAACATGAGTTGAATAAAGAAAGCGAGACTCTAGAAATTTCTAAACCCAGATCAATATAAACTGCATTATTTTCCATAATCAGACTACAAGAACATTTGTTTCTCTGGTGATGTTTCCATCCCAAATTATGCAACCCCATGGCTCAGTCCAAAATTGCCACATCTGAAGAAATCCCAGCTTCAGCCTCTAATGCAAGCTGGGAATCAATACCTGCATTCCTAATTTATTTTCTATTAAGCAGAGTATAGCCATGAACAGCACACTGATGGGTGTTTGCAAACTCTTAAAAACAAACAAAAAAATCATAGCCTTTGCCTTTAATTCCTACAGTTTTGGGAGAAGACACAATTTGTGCTTTCTGAACTTCACAGCTACCACTTGCAATTCTAAAAAACACTTTACGACGAAACAATCATTATAGAAGAAATGAGGCCAGCTCCCCCAAAACCCACCAAACTCAAAAATGAAAAAAAAAAAGTGAAACGTACCTTTAGGCTGGTTTGATTCATAACCCTGTTGTGTTTTAAAGGACTGAGGTTCAGAACATGGAATAGTCTTAGGCTCCACTACAGGAATTGTGTCTCTCATGTGCTTGGACGGAGTGCTTTCATCTCTGCTCCCACTCAACCCCTGTGCCTTTGGAGATAGTGTCACTGGTTCTTCACTATGCTGTAATGTCAAGGTTTCTAAATGTGCATTTTCTGAGTTAATTTTTTCTATGTGCCTGGCATCATTAATATGTAGTCCATTGGGTTGCAACAGTACTTTTGTTTGATTAGCAACTGAGGTTTTGAATAAGGGACTGGATTCCAGGCTGCACAAGCTTGCGTGACTCACAGGAGATACACCAGCAGAATGGCCATTACTTTGCACGGTATCTGTCTCCCTCCCAGGAGCAGCAGCAGGATTAAAGAAGATCTGAGAGGCAGAGACATCGTGGCCAAAATCCTCTGTGAGCAGTGCCCCAGGCCCACTGCTGGGCAGGGCATCAGCCTCTGAGACAGAGTCCTCAGTCAGAGCGACAAAGTCCGAAGGGGTCTGGGCAGCCGTGAGGTCAGCTGAGAGCAGTGGGGACTGCAGGGAGCTGCCCAGGCACTCCGTCGTCTCAGCAGAGCATGGAGGAGACGATTTGGCCATCACAGGTTCGCTTTCCACATAGGATTTAACTTCCAGCAAGCACCTGGGCTGCTGCACAGAGGAAACCGACTGACTCTCCGGAACTGGTTTGGAAAATTTGTAGTGTGACGAAAAAGATTTAGTGAGAAGCTTTCGTGTGGACTGTTTGACAGAGTATCGGCTTCGCTCTTCTGCAAAGCCTGAATCATCACCCTCATTCTTCCCAGAGCTTATGCAATTGATAAAGACATTCTTATTAGCTGAAGGCTCCTTTCCCTTTTCAAAATCATCTGTCAAAGACCTTGTTATCTTCTTGTTACGTGAGCTGCCAAAGCCAACTGAGTGCCTTCCTCTGCTTTTGATGTGCTCGTCTAAGCTGAGTTTTTGAAAAGTGCTAAGAGAGGACTGGGCACCATTTGAGATGTTAACATTCTGACTTGCTGAGTCAGGCTTCTGTTCGCTCCCTTTCCTGTTATGGAAGCTAATGGAAGGAGTGCGGAAAATACTCCGGCGCTTTCCTGTGCTCCCTGAGCTGGAGTTCGTGCTGGATGGGGAGGAGGTGTGGACACCAATGGTATTGGCAGAAGAAGGAGAGGAAGGGAGGGAGTCGTGTCTCCGGCTAACACTTCTCCTGAAGATTGGCAACCGAGATACAAGCGTCGATCGTCTGGATCCCGAGTCCCCCATCAGGGCACAAAGGGTCCGTGGTTCTTTACAGCCAATAAAATAACCTGGGGTGAGAGAAAAATAAAGGGGAGAGGGGAAAGAAGATGAATTATTCAGCCTCAAAGATGACTCAAGCAGATTTCTCAGTCAGCCTAAGTACATGAGATGTCAACGTCAATTTATTGCATACACATTACTGAAGACTGCCAGCATTTCAAGATGCTGTTCAATAGCTAGAACTGAAAACTGAGCAAACATGTGGCTTAAAATATTCTACTGACAAAAGATGCAATTCTATATATGGCATCCTACAACAGTTTTTTATACCCTTACACTGGGGAAGGGTATAAAAACTGAATGCCAAAAGAGACACAAATATATGATACCCAAATGTCCTTGTTTTTAAGTTCTTCTTACAAACTGTAAACGCTCTTAGAAGATTGTTGATTTTTCACGACCTGAGTAAAAAAATCATTATTTTGTATTTCTAAATACTCAGATTTTTGCATGAAAGAAGAGGATTTAAATTTCCCAATCTTTACTGAACTTTCAGTTGGATTTTAATTACTTTATGTTCTTATGCTAAAAAGGCTGTACGTACCACAGAAAATGATGGTATTGCACTCTGGGCAAAATATGCAAGACCAAAATTTCTTCCTAAAGAAGTGTAAGTTCAAGGAATTTACTGTCAACATATGAGATCATGTTCCTAGATTTGAACTGTAATATTTCCTTTGAACACTTATTTCACAGCCTATTTGCTTATAATTAGCTCATTTTTCATGTGTTTTTGAAATTAGAGAGAAGTGCTTCCATGCACAAGCACTTGGCATTTTTTTATAAATATTTAAGCAAAACTTATTTTGATCAGCACAATAGATGTACTGGAAGAATATTAATCTTTATGAAACCAGTTCTATCTCCTTTTTGCTCTTGTTATAATAAACTACCACTGTGAAAGACAGGACCACAGAGAGTGAGCAATAAAAACATGTAATAAATAATCACAAAGACAAGAGGCTGCAGGAATTATGCCCCAATGTAACTTCATGAGCTGCTAGTGTTCAGCACATAAAAATAAACCTCAAGTCATTTGTCTAGACAATGTTTGTATGCCAAGTGCCAGATCAAAGTAATTCATCTAATGAGCAATTTAATATGTGTTGTCTGACTACAGCAAGTATATGTGAGCAATATACATATTTAGGTAGTGTATACATACACACATAGACATATAAACAGAAACAGAATATTTAAGTAGTAACAAAACTACATATATGTTATATAACTGCGAAAGAAAGTGTAACAACTAAGTTCGAAGACTGTTTCTGACTAGAGATGGGACTACAATTTTCTGCTGTTAACATTTTTTTGTAAATGCTAACAGCTCCACTCTGAACATGCAGTGCCAAGCAGCCACACTATTCACAAGCACCAGGAATCAATAAGCAATTTTGTAGCTTAGGATCAGAAAAACAGCTTGGGAATAGTCACTAATTGCTGGAAGTCATTGGTGATCTCTCATGGCAAGCTAAAGCCTGACCCAGAAAATGCCCAGGTTCTGTGATTGAAACCCCAATTTGAATTCAGTCTGACTGGGGCAAAACAGGCAATACAGGACCACACAGAGCTACACCAGAGTAACTTTACATCCACCAGTGAACTGAAGCACAGCCAGCTGCTGCATTTCATTGACAGGTATGAAAGTTTGCAATTGGATCACTGTGTAAGAGCAACTGCAGCAGGGACAGTGCAGAGAAGCCAAGGCCCTGTGAGCTCCCACGGGAGCTGCTGTCATCACAGCTTCTTCACCTGTCCACAACTCTTCCTACTGAAACATTCAACTCTCTTCATCCTTCCCTGTCAAGCTTCTCTGGCCTCTTTAATCACTTCAAGACCCTAACCGTGTTGGGGTTTCTTGGCTGTTATGAACCTCCACCTGCAGCCTTACTGGTACATATGGATTTGTACATACAAGAATTTTAGAGATTGTGACAGTTCTTTGCTGTATTTTAAGGAGAGATCATAATTACTGGAAAAAAAAATCCAACCTAAGAATGCAGTTTTAAAATAGCAGTACATAAACAAAATATTTTTAAATACATTAAACCTCTATAGACGTTTTATGATTGTATAAAACATTTGCTGCCACTGTTCTCTCTCCTGCCCACAGCTGAAGTCGTCACTTCACTTAAGAACAGGCCATCCTAGTTTATAAACACAAAATTTTCCAAGCTGAGAGCAGAAGAAAGAAGAAAACTGAGCAAACAGCACACTCTATAACTTGCACTAGGAATACAAAGACCGTGTCTAAATAATAAGACATTATACCTAAGGATTGACCCTGAATAAACATAGCCTTGGCCTTCCAGGTGGTAATAAATTTTAATAGAATACGTTGCCTCTAACAGCAGATAACAAAATGGCATTTATTCAGTTGATTAATCCTTTCCTGTTTCTTGAAGGAAGAAGACAAACTGTCAGCATTCCTCTTATGTTCTAAGCAGCAGAAATCCTCAGCCATAAAACATGAACTAAGCACAATAGCTCTTTCTACATCTACAGTAGCTATCAGAGAACATTTCTTAAAACATATACCAAATATATTAGTATACATGCATTCCTATGTCCATAACACTGTTTGAATGTTGTGAATGTTTTAATAATACATTAATATTAACATTCTAATAGAATGATGTATCATTTATATACACACACATTTTGCACTGTTAAACTGCCAAAGTTTAGCACAAAGTTAAAATGCCAACTTTTCTACTTGCAACACAAAGAAAAACAACAAGTATTTCAAGATAGCAATACTTTCAGATACTTATGAAATCTGATCTTCCATTAACCTTTTTGCTTACAGCAGAGGTGTTGTAAACTGCCATATATGTCCTATGATGGCTAACATCAGAGGTATTTCCTTTCAGTCTCCACATTTAACATGAGTATTTGTACTTATAACCTTACAGCAGTAACCTTTACAGAGTGAAATTCACTCCAGCTACATCTCTGCAAAACCATTAACTTTACCTAAAATCCTTGTCCCTACTGGCATCATTCTTAAAATCTTCAACAGAGGAAAAAGAAAACAGCAGAGAAAGACAATTCTATTTCGGCTTCTTGTTTAGAACATAATGAGAATACCCAAGAAAATACTCAGTCACACTGTTCTATATGGAGGTCTGAATCTTGATCAAATACACAACCATTATTTCATAGTACTTTCAAATACTAAAATCCTGCTGTTACTGCTGAAACTGACGTGTCTACTCAGTGCTGAAAAAGACAGACTATTTTTGCTTTTTATGGAATGGATTTCTGATGAACATTTTTGCAGCTGGCATTACACAAGACAGAGTTTGATATGATGACAGAAAACGAGTGAGCTGCTTTGAAAACAACTGCAGGCAGAGTAATAGTGGATTTCAGATTCTTCTCTTCCTCAAGAGCTTGGCTACAGCTCAGAGTTTCTGAGCTCCTGTGCTCAGACCAATGGAAATGAGATATCAAGTGTGAGCATATTTTGCATCTTAATAGAAATTTTAAAGTTGATCAAATGGAAATAGCTTTCATTCCTGATGGTTTGCACCAAGACATTGCAAAATGCAATTTAATCACAAAAATAACTTCATGTCACATATTTAATTGGCAGAGAAAACCAACAAGTCAAGTTTTTTATACTTTGGCCCTGTTCTTCCACTACAGATCTCTGGAGGAACCATCCAGCTAATATTGTAGTATCAGGCCTTCATCTTGCCTACAGAAGTTGTCTGACTACAAAAAACCCATAGAGTAAAAATTATACAAGCAGCTCTGTAATGTATGTATTATTGTATCTTGTAAAAAGAGACAAATTGCTCAACTTTAAGACAGTGAATGTAACTGCAAGAAAAAACCCACAATTGTTGAAACAAGCAAAATTGTCAAAATATTACACCAACATCTCCAGAGAAATCTACTCCATCAATTCACCAGGTTAAAAAGAAAATGCAGTATGTTTTATTTCAGCTTCTGCCTAGTAGCTAGTCTCACAAGTGAGTCAGAACTCAGTGCTTTCAATAAACAACTCCTTGTGCTTCTGGTTTTGAACCCCAGCAGATGGAGCCATGGTTCTACTTTTTCAATAACTGCAAATACGAAAAAGCAAGTCTGTGCCTTTCACATTTCTCATTGCCTTTGAGGCAAAATTTAGGAACCAAAATTATTTGTGAACTTTACCATTATCATAATTACACGTACACACCAAAATACAATATATGTTTATTCAACACTGTAGAGTGTAGAAGAGTGGAAACACTCCTTGACAAATAATCCAACCTGCTACTACCTCTTAACACTTTCTAAATAAAGCTTTTCTGAAGAGGTTTTCCTTAAAGATGCACTTCCTAGAAATATTAAATAACATCTTCTACACAAAACCCAAAACTAAATTAACTATCAAAGTTCAAAGTGGGAGATTATATAACACATAGCTCAAAGGCCTCAAACCTTAAATCAGAGCAGAATATCAATAAGTATCTGGAAGATTTTTAGGCTTCATTCATAATTTAAGGATGATGATAGATTTTTTTTAATTGCTTAGAATTGGGAGCTGTACAATAAAGCAGAACACACAGGACTAAGACGTGCATCTTACACTGCAAGTATCCTGCCTCTATCCCTGACATGAGCACTACCATGCTGCAGGAGCCAAGGACCACCACACAGATATAGTCTCTATAGATCAGCTGGTTCCAACTTTACACAGAAATTAAATTTGCTCCAGGATACTACAAATACCCACAAAACTTCATGAAAATAAATATTTGTAATTGTCAGTGAGTCAACAGAAGTCCTGATGCAGCTGATGCACTTGTAAGAAGCAATCCTTTAGTCCACAGGGTAACATCATACATTGCCTGTAGCTCCCACCCACATTATTAAGCTTCCATCATTTGGATTCCACCACTGTATTGCCCTCAGCCTTTAAGTATTACTACCTTCAATATAGTTTCTTATTCTGTTCTAATACTATCCGTCACTCTAGTACATTTGTGACTTGGTTTTTCACCTGCACAGCCCCCACTATGTGGTCACTATGTGTGATTAAGCCTATCCATGAGGACAAAGTAAGAGTCCAAAAGAGCCATTAAAATCAGTTTACATTTATAACAAAAGCAAACAAACACCAGAGAAATACTCAGGGCTTTAGTAGATACCACGGACAAAGTAACCACTGAATTAACAGGATCTTACTGAAAAGACCAGCAAAGCCAAATGCCTGAACAACAGAAAGCATTAGCTAGGAAGAGGGGAGGAGGGGGGGACAACTTGCACTTTGGTACAGAGCTACAGAGTGTATTCTGTAGAAATGCAGCCGCAGTGAATTTTCACAGCAAAATTTTAGAAGCTTCTACCATGTCCACACCTGTTTGGAGGTTAGTTTTTCTGGACAGTTTTTATAAACAGAAGAGTACCTAACATAGGGCACCAGACCTTAAAAAGTTACCCATGTCTATACCTGCACACATGTACAACTCCACACTCTTATTCCCCTCCATACTGAAAAACTCAGTAAGCAGAAGAGGCTTTTTATACATCTAGGAACACCTTTTATATATCTGGGGGGGAAAGAACCACAAACAAACTAAAAAACAACCCTAAAAAACCCCCTCAAGAACATAATCCAAACACTGAGTTACCCTAAGGCAAGAGATGAGATTTCTTTCAGTTTCCTGCATTCTGCAGCCCTGGCCTATCTTTATTTTCAAATACTGCTGTGCTTTCAGGAAATGAGAGAAAACAAGCAGATAAATTTGCAATAAAGAAGTCTAAAGCCACACAAACACATCAAAAGCCAATCTCCCATTCTGACTGGTCTTGTACCAGTTGAAGACGGTGATTTCATATAACACTAACTGCTATTCCCAGTGTTGTGATTAAATTAGAAGTGCAGCAATCATTCAAAGATGACAACTGTAGGTAAGTTACCTATATATCCTCTTTTGGCTTTAAATTAGCCAGAAGGCAAGTATTACCACAAGACAAGTTATACACAACTCATTCTATCATTTATTATCACCGGGCATGTAAATTTATCCCACTTATACCACATGAACTGTGGCTGTACTAAAGGAGAACCAGGGTAACTAATCTTTAGAAACCTAGAGGCCACAATTCCCTCATCCCCTATTTCAAATGTCTCTGTGTCACAGCAAAGGTTATCACAAAGCACTTCAGTGCTTTATACGTACAAAATATACAATTATATACAAAATAACAGAAGTTAATCAATCCTACTGTTAGTCTTTACCTACACCCAGCAGCCAGTTGCTCTTCAGTAAGAGCTGGAATAAGCTACTGGCAAATAACTGATTGTGTGAAGAAGAGAAGCAATTAACTTTCACCCATTCATCAATCAGACATAAGAAAGGTCAGAAATGGGATGAGGACTATACCACAGTGAAGAAGCAGTCACATTCAGGTCATGGTGTGTTGTGTTGCTTTTCTAATGGAGGAGAAACCATACCTCTCTCACCTCTGCCACTTATCTGGATACTGGAGAAGTGTACAATGCCTTTCTTGCAGCATCTGGTATTCACAATATTGAACAGTTTAATCAGAAACAGTTACAAGTGTAAGTAATAACCTGGAAATGGAAGCATCAAAGAGCATGAGCTTGCTTTGTGATTCAAATGCCATGGCATCAACTCCCCCAATTATCTTCCCAAAATATGTTTCCATGCAATGAATAATTCACTTTCAACAAGTGAAGTGGACTTACTCAGGCCCCTGAGTACACATGGAAATTATACCATGAAGGGAAAAATGAACTAATTTTGAGACATCTTGGGTGGACACAGAGATAGCAGTCCAGGCACTGGGAAGGACTGAATCAAATGCCATTCTTCTTCACTCACATCTTTCTCTCCTCTCACCCCAATTCTTGATGCCCACAATTGTGTTTTTACAGAGCTTAGAAATAGCAGAAAAACATGTCCAAATAATATTTTAAGGAAAATAATTATATTTGGACTTCACACTAAGTATTTCATCATAAACATAGGATGTGTTTATATAGAGACAGCAATTTGACTTCTGGCTGTGCTTTATTTTAACTAAAAGGGAAAAGCAACCTACAGACAACCAAGGGTATTTTTTTCTTTCATGCATGAGAAATAAGCGTAAGATGCCTACTAGAGCACATTGAAAAACAGCAGATCTAGCATTTGCCTCAGCCCAGGACTCAGGACATAAAGAGACTTCTTGCCAACCATTTGCTCTGGAATTCGAGTGGAACAGCTCACTGCTGCACAAGGCAGTTGGTATTCTCACGAGGAAAATACCAGGAATAACACAGCCCTAGCTCTGTGCTGTTCAGTGCATAAAATTTGTTGGTAGAGTGAAGCTAAGCACCAATATTGGCTACTACTCCCACAGGCATTCAAAGCATCTCTATCAGCACCACTACCTTCCCCCTTCTGCACCCCCCCC
>WEIU01019888.1:150110-208648 GCA_013389925.1 Aegithalos caudatus | reverse complement strand
GTGTAATTTCATTATTTTAATTGCAACTATCTCCCTACATTTCTTTATATGCTGATGTACTCCACTGGACGTTACTTAAAAGAATAAATTTTCAGGAACCAATTACATTACATTTAGAACTAAATCTTGACACTTATGCTCTACCTAAGACTTCCATGAACCTTAGCAAAGACTCAGGCAAGACCCCTTCTGTTGTATTGAAATTATTATTATTTCTAGATTAAATTATTCACACTCATTTCCATCTGTCTTCTTGCTAATAAAAACAATGAAAGAAGAACACTCCAGATGACTCAATATATTAGTATACTCAAATTCTAACTGCCAGTTGTTAATCAAACATTGAAACACAGTGGCTCACATTTCTGTAGCATTGAGTATAGCACACTATTACATAAACAAGTGCCATAGTAATGCCTGCAAGTATGTGTAGAAGCTTACATACACACAGTAAAGACCTGCATTTTGTTCTGAAAACTGAAGGTTAACAAAGTCTAAGCATCAAACTGAGCCCACAAAGCAGGCACAGAAAGAAATAAAAGAAACGAACTTGACAACTCAGAGCTGCCTAAAGAGAACAAAAACATGAAAGTTTCTAAGAACTCCAGCAAAAATGAACACCTAATTTAATTTGGTTTTTCTGGATTTAAGAATCCAATTATCTGGCAATTCACAGCTTGTAGTCACAACTCGATACAAACTTCCATTAATGTTAGTACTCAACCCTAAGTACAACACAAAGTCTACAAAAAGATGGTGTATCAGAGTTTCCATTTATCCCAGGTATTATATAAATATCCCAGTGTTAAGTGGAAGAGTAAAGGTTTTAGAACCCAGCAATTGTGTTTCCCCTACTTAGCAAGTGACCTGCTCTGAGACCAAGGGGGCCATGAGAACCTATCCCTCTCATCAGAATTATGATACCAAGAATATTTTAACCTCATAGGTATTCTAACTTCATGTTTAGATTTATGAGTCCTTAGATAGAAGAATTTTTTTTATTGTATGTTCCTGGATGTCTCTGGTGTGCTTTGTCACTGTTAACTACTGTACAGTTTCTAAATGGCTTTAATCAGAATCCATCATTATGTCCCAGATGGTATCATTTGCTCCCTTTTATCACTAAATATAACTCTCAAAACTCGTCTGACTTCTGGAAACATCAGGGACATTAAGTGACAGCATTTTTACAAAACCAGGTGCTTTATGCCAGTCCTGGAAGTCAAATCAAATAATTAACTTCTTAGCAGGGTGCAATCCATTTGTCCTCTGCCTCCTGGCTGGTATGACAGAAAGCAGAGATAACTACACCATGCCTAGAAGAAGTTTGGTAGGAAGACAAATTGCTATTGCTTTACACCACGTTCCCTCACTTGCAAGCAACACAAATCTGTAGTCAACATTTTGCCTTCAACAATTTTAGCATATACAAAAAAATCAACAAATAGATAGTAACATAAATCTGGTGAGCAAGGATGCCAATAGCGGAGGAGAAATGATGGCAGAAATAACCTTTAATGTAAATTCAGAGTGAGCAATTTGGAGACTTGTCTCCCAACAGGAGAGAAGCCTATGGAGATATACAACTGCTCAGAAACTCGAGGAAGAAATTCAACTCACCTCTCAACCTAGGGAGAAGAAAAATGCCTAAAACAGAGAGTTAAAGAAAAAGATGGCAGAAATGCAAAATGTATTTTAAAAGTTAATAAGAGACAAAAATTGAACAGAGAAATTTGGTGATTAAACCATGTCTGAATGAGGAAGAGTCCTAAAGTCATCCCAATTTATTTTTTAATTCCATTGAAAGATATAGCACAGTATCTGACTTACTGCATAATGACATTCTCTCAGAGCCAAACTCCACTGTAACTTAGAAAAAGGATCTTTTAAACAAGCACACTGAAAGTTCAGTTTTTCTTGTGCTAACGCATAGATGTCAATTAATTCAGTTCTGCCAAGCACTTAAGCACATGCTTGACTTTGAGAACAGTCTCACCCCTATTCAGTAAAACACTTAAAAGCACACACTTCTTCAAAAACATAAGTGATCCCATTGACTTCAAATGGGACATAGGCACAATACAGAGCGCTTTGCTGAATCACTGCACAAAGACATAATTTAGCCCCCTTCACTGGATGACTTGGACAGCCTGTGTCTTGCCATCTCATAATAAAAGACCAAAAAAAAAAAGTAAAGCAAACCTGAAAGAGTCAAATTAACTATGTTGTAACTGTAACCTAAATTGTCCTGTTCTGAATGCTTTTTTATGGTTATTGTGAAAGCTGAAATGAATTCTCAGTATACTTTATACACTAAGAACAAATGAATGCGTTATTTTCTCAAATTTATGCACAAGCCTAATTGCTATGCAGGCACAATTAAGAAGATCTAAGAAATGCAAAACCAAGATACCATATGGTTCTCAGTTCCAAAAATCAGGCATAAGAGCAGATTTCACACAGTTGTGTGTGAACACAAAACTTGGATTAAAAGACAGCTAAATACAGCAGGTCTCCAGTCTTGAATGCATTAAAGAGGTGAGAAAAAACAAGTATCGGTATTTCCCAATTACCTCAATAAGTAAACAGTTTGCAGAGAAATTATTGAAAGGCTAATAATATCAGGTTTCAAAAAAATGGATTCAGAGGGACACAAGTTCATTTCTTCATGTAAACTTACAAGATACCAACATTCGTATATCCCTGACCTGTGATTCTACACAAACCTGAAATTTTGCTGATTTCTTTATGTTATTTTGAGGTATGTGAGATAAGTGGTTTTCACATATTTCATGTTATGCAAGCATATTTTGTCTGCTTTCATAGCATTAAGTGAGTCTGAACAAAGTTGCAGAGGGGAGGTATCAGTAAACAGAAGGGATAACTTATACAACTAGGCTGTACAACCTCAGTTTCATAATTCATAAAACTAGGCTGCAATCATCAGGACTCACAACTGTGTAATTACAAGCTCACAGCTAAAAGTTTTGGGCAGCTTTAAGTTTCAGCTCATGACAGAGTCTAGTCATGACTTCATCACACCTAAGCTCTTCAGTATTAAATAGCAACAGAGCTGCCATACTCTCAATGTTGCCTACAAATATCAGAGGGCACATTGTGAATGCACATGTACAATCTCATAGCTGTTGAAAAAGCAGTAATTCAAGACCCACCTTTCTCCATGGTCCTCAATGATCAGATAACAAAACTCACTCCTGGCAAGAAATATTATTCCTAATGCAGCTAGTTTTACAAAGAATGGCCTTTCCCATTTTAAAGGCTTGCTTTGACATAGTCAATAATTTTAGATGCTTTTGCTTAGTTGTATCTTGTTCACATTGAAATATGTCAGTCAGAAAGTTCTACTGCACCTGAAAGTGAAGCCAAGGAATGATTCATTACATTACACAATAACTCAGTGTCCACATGGACACCACTAACCAGTCATGTCCCTCAAGGTCTGTACTGGGACCACTGTTACTGAATATTTTCATCAATAACAAAGACAGTGAAAGCAAGCGCACCCTCCACAATTCTGTGGATGACACCAAGAACAGCTCTAAAATCAAAGTATGTGGGTTTAGACTGAACATAAAGAAGAAACTTCTTATGATGAGAGTGGTGAGACACTGGAACAGGTTGCTTAAAAAATGCTTCACTCTGTCGAAGTGCTGAAGACCAAGATGGGTTGTTGGACTTTGAGCAACATGGTTTAAGTGAAAAATACTGCTGCCCATGGCAGTGGAGTTGGAATAAGATGGTATTTAAAGGTCCCTTCCAACCCAAACCACTCTGTGAGTCTGCCCAACTTCCAGAGCTGCAGTGTTGAAAGGCACTAAAATCTGTCAGCTGCATAAAGTCTGCTAAAATAACTGTCTAAAGCAAGAGACCTTGCATATTAATGACAAATGTAAATTCCCAGTGAATGTCAAAGGTACCTCAGAACTGATTTTGGGATGGGTGGTGTTGGAAAAGTCCCTTAATGAGCAACATAAAAATTAAAAAAACAAAACAAAACAAAAAAAACTGCACCACAACTCAGATTCTGCACATCAGGAAGTAAAACATCTTCTGTTTAGAACTGCTTAACACAGCTGCTGAACCAGGCCCTCCTACACTGCAGCACAACATGTATTCAAATATTCCCAAAACACAGCCCATTTACATCTGATTATAGAAACATCTACTGAACACCATATATTCTAATTCTCATGTCTGCCTTCATCTTTTTGTTACATAATGAAGCTTTCAAACTGGAACCTACAGGATAAGTTAAGGGACTTTTAAGCCACTGATATTACCAACTTTTATGAATAAAAACTCTGGTTACTAAACAAAATGAGCAACAGTCAATCTCTTTGTATATTTTCTCTCCTTGTATTCATTAATTTATTTTCAAAAAATGGTATGTGTTCCTTGATTATTCTTCTCTAGAAAAAAAAAAAAAAAGACAAAATTATATAACCAAAACACTCTGCTACTTGTAAAACACAAAACCAGGGAATGTTCTGTGAGAAGATGGGAACTGCAACCAAAATTCAAAAGCGCAACATCACCTGAATTCCAACAGCAGTATTAAGATTAAGCAATCTTATTTTGAAAATTTAAGGCACATTCTGGTAGAGTACACCTACTTGTTCTTCTTGTGGGGATATACATAGATGGCATATACAAATAGCCAAAATACAGATAGCATGAACGCACAGATAGCAAGCACACACTCTCTAGAAGTCTCACCAGGATGGTAAGCATATTAATACTTAATCTAATAGCTCTTGTTAGACAACAGGCAATCATTTTGCACTTTTAAATGTCACATTTAAGCAAGCATCCTGCTTGCAGACTCTCTCTGCACACTGTAAAAATACTGCTAACAAAATGACACGGAGAGATGGAGTTAAAGTCCACAGAGGGGATATGATCAGAAGTAATGAAGGAGAGCTCTGTTCCTGTACAGCCAATTGCCAGATTCAGAGCCATCAAACCAACCCTGTGCTTCAGCAGAGCAGGATATACTTTGCATGAAAGTTCTAGCACTTTAGAAGTGTTACCAAGAAATTGAACTAGTGACAGCACTGTGCCATCCACCAGCTTGGATGAGATACTAAAAAACATCTGATGCACAGCAATCTTAACGAGTCAGTCTTGCTGAGGTATGTTGAAAAATCTCCACTCTCTGCAAAGGGACAAAGAGGACTTCTAAAAATCTACTGTATCTGACTACAGCTTACACAAACAACAGCAAAAAGATACATAAGCTTCTTGAGATAATTTCCCAGAGTGTTACTAGCAATGTCTTTATGTTCAGTGATAACAGACAATGACAACAGCAAATCTCTGTCATTTTCTTCTGTCAAGAACATATGTCACAAAGCCAAGTACCACATGCAGATGTCTAAGAAACAAGGCAATAATCTTCTGTACATCTGACAGCAACCAGACAGTGCAACTTAGTACAGTAAAACACTGAGTAGAAATTGTCTTTTCTTAAAAAGAAATTGCTGTTGCAAGAAGCTTCAAGATAGTTTTTGTACTTCAACTGGTGATAAAAACATCTTGTATTTAAAAAAGGAGCTTATTTCAAAAGCCATATATTATTTTGATTAGATCAATGCTTGGAAGTTCTGTCTCAGTCACCCTATTTATTTAATCACAATCACATTTAAGAAAGTGTGGCCAATACTTCAATAAGCTTCCAATTCAAATACAAAACAAATCTGAACAAGAAAAGGTGAAGGATGAAATTTAAAGGATAGTATAGAAGATAGCTATATTGTGATAGCATAAAGTTTTATAGTATGCTTCTAAATTAGTCTTAAAAACAGGTATTACACATTACATAGACCTCTGATGGAAGTCAGTAGAAATTGGTTTTCATTCTCCTCTGCCTTTACTCTGGAGATAGTATAAGTATTTTGCAACTTTTTTAGTTCGAGACAGTCTCTCCTTTCATGCTAACATTTAGTTTTTCACTCGTCATTTATAATACAAATTAGGATTTCTTAGGACTTCCACAGTCAAGTAAAAGGCTTAACAGAATAAAGGAAATCCCTCTTGTGAGCACACTTCATCTTAAATTTTCCTATACACATTCACTGAGTATCCCAAGGAAGTGGAACATGGCTATCCAAGTCTTCCCCTTACTGACTTTTGCCAATTCCTCCAAAAACTACCGTGTAAGTCACAGCCCCTGAGGAATTCCAAAGTGCCCCATCAGATATACTTCTAAAGGGTTTGTCTGCATTGCTTATTTAATGCCCAACTATCAAATCAATTTTAAATTACTGTAGTTGTTTTACATGTATGAAATTTTAAGATTTTATTAATGGTTTTTAAGGATCCTGTATTATATCTGTGCCTCTCTCTTTCTGTATTCAACCCAGTTGCAAAGTGGATGGAGTTCTTTAATTTCCATCCCATGTGGAAAATTACACTACAGCTGTATTATTTTTCCCTTAATGATATTAATAAAATTAACACCTCTGCTTTAGTCCTAAATTACCATTGAGAAGGGCAGAGATCTCACTGCCTATTACCTCTTCAGGTCATTATTGCTCTAATAATTATGTCAATGGTTACAACACTTTTTGCTATGAGCCAAAGGCTGCTCTGTAAAACATTATGATGCACTGTCTTTCAGTGTCTGTTTTGGATCCTATCACAAACAATTTCAGAAGATATAGACAGCTGAAAAAATAGGTGTAGCTTCAGTAAAAACTAACAGCAGCCTCAAAAGTTATTTTCCCTTTATTATATATATAGCATAAACATAAACACACAATTCTTCCTCCTGCTGAAACAGTAAATACATACATTCTCTCAGATTCCTATGGTCAGGATCAATTTCTCGCTCAGATATATCTCTGATTTAAACCAACGGGGCAGGCTTTTCTCATGTCCAGACTCCAGCTGACTGCTTTTGTGCTCTATCTCATCCCTGACTCATAACTCCTTTGAGCCCTTCTCAACAAAGGTCAGGTAAGATGGATAGGTACGACACACACAAGTCAGGTAAGATGGACAGCTCTCTCCACAGCCCCTCTCTTCCCCAGCAGCCTCGGCCTTTTCAGCTGCACTGCCTGGGCCATGCTCACATAACACGTGCCTAGAGTGGCAATGCCTGGGCACAGGGAGCCAGTCCTCCTGTGCCCAGCTGGCTGTCACCAGGAGGTCCTGGCAGGTGGCCTCTGCAGCTCAGCAGGGTCTGGCTCATCTCTGCTTTTGCAGGAAAGCCAGGAGACACTCGAGAGTGCTGAGTGATGGGGCTCAGCCAGGTGGGACAGTGCCAGAGGGCTGCGAGCCAGGATGTGCCACAGCCTTGGGCCAACAGCACACACGGCAAGGGCTGAGAGCCCACGTGGAGGAACAGCTTGGGCAGGCACCAAAGCTTCCCAGACCTCTGCCCAGTCCCAGGAGGCAGAAATGGGTCTCAGCAGCTGCAGAGGAAACCAGGATAGGCTGACAAACAAGGGGAAGAAGACACAGCCTGCCCGAAGTCTTTTCCAAATGGGACAGCCCAGCCAGGCCTGAGTTTGTCCAAGAGAGACCAAGCCCAGACAGAGAGGTCTCAGCCCCTTGAGGCCACGCTGCCCCTTGCATTTTGCTCCCTTCCCTGTGCCTTCCATGAGATGGGCGAGACACCCTCAGCTTCTCGAGGAGCATGCTGGCAGCGTGATTGCTCCTGCAAGAACTATGAGCAATCTACTGGCTTTAGGAAAACCTTTACTTGACAAACAGGTACCTAAGGCACCTGTGTCACTGCTACCTGCAGGGAGACATTCTCCATAGGAAAAAAAAAAGTGTAGGAAGACTGGGAGCAGACATTTAAACTTGACATACATTCACAGCTCCAGCAAGGCTTGGGGTGAGGGTCAGGACATTGCAGGCAAGGTCACAGGTACTGTAACTGTCTTTGACCAACTTCTATCCAATTTAAGTATTACTACAAATCAATGCAGGGATGTGGAAACCCATAACTGAGACACTTTCCACTGTGGACAAGGAAAACTCTTCCAACTTCTGCTCAAGACAGAGGATAGATACAGCAGTTATAACCACAGGGTGCCCTATGGTTTTACCTGTAAGACCATGGAGAAGGCATGAGCAACTGGAATGGAAAATCAACCCAAGAGTCATAGGTACATGAATTACAGGGAAAAGCAATCTCAAATGGCAGTTCCTTCAGGAAAACTGCTGCTGCTCCAGTCTACAGCCGGCAATTTCCCAAAATTTTATTCCCAGAGCCAGAGCAATAAAGCTGACTCTTGATCCTACAGAAAGAAATTCTAACCCATTTCTACAAGATATAAATGAAGAATCCTATGATGAGCATTAGAGGGGTCTTGCCTTCAGCCAAGAGACTATGAGGGACAACTAAATTTACTGGACTGTGTGGATCCAGTGGCTTGGAACATTAGAAACACAGGAGTACAAGGCTCTAGCAGATAACCAGTACAAAGGGAACCCTTGATGCCTGATGGCATTGAACTATGCACTGGGATTGTTGTATAGCTGCTTTGGAGACCAAGGAAATTAAACAGCTGTCCATCTTCCCTCATCTCTCAAGGGATTACTGATAGTTGATGGACCACAGGTACTGATCACTACCATAACAGTGCACCAGCAGCAAGGTCACATCAAGCAAGACTCCATGCTTCTCATCCATAAGCTGAGTCACCAGCTGGATCACAGGAGAGTCATTTGTAGGAATTGCTCACCTTTCAACAGCCCCATATGGCCAATGGGAAAGGCTAACGGAGACTGGTGATTACCAGGACGGTATTGTGACATGACTGAAATGCACATGGAGGGGTGCCCAGTATACCTGGAATCCCCTACCCCTGCGGGAGGGACACAGCTCTACCATCTGCCATGGACCTATTCAGCCTGCACTGGAACAAGGAGAAGCTCAGGAACACCTGCAGTAAACTGATGACACCATCATGGGGGGGTAACACAGCAGAAGAAACTTTTGAGAAATAGAAAAAAAAATACCTCAAATCTTTCCGGAAGCTGGTTTTGCCATTAAAGTAAGGTCAAGGGACCTGCACAGGAATAAAATATTAAGACAGAGTTCATTACATCCAAATGGGTGTGATGAACAAAATCACACCTGCATATGCACCAATTACTAAGAAATACAAACAAGCTTGCTTAGGCATTGTACGTTTCTGGAGAATGAACATTCCAAATGACTGATTACCAGCTCTATCAAGTGACCCAGAAGAAGAACAATTTGACATGGGGCTCTGAGCAACAACAAGCCTTCAAACAAATCAAACAGGTGACAGTTCTAGTGACCAGTCTAGACAAGACAGGACGTAAAAAACACACACAACAGTCAGGGAAGAACAGACCTTCCTGGAGCCTCTGGCAGAAAGCACCAGGGAAGCCTTGAGGTCAGGTAGGGATTTGGAGTCAGGAACACATTGCTATACTTCAAATTGAGAAATACTGCCAGTTCTGGGGTTTGTTAAGTATACTGTCTAATAAGGAAAGGGAAGTATTCAAGTACATGAAAGCTGGTTACTCCCACTGAAAAGATGTGACACCACTTCTTCAATAAATGACTTTAAAGACAAGTGGTTTCACACCTGTAAGAGAGCTGATAATCTTCAAATTTGAAGCCTAGGAACTTTGCTTTTTCATCAAATAAAGTGATTTATACTCAGAGGAAAAGACACGGAAGAAAAAGAGGTGTTTCAGAGCCACAGCTGACTGTCCTGCAAAAATGTAGAGCAAGGCAAAAGTCAACAGATGCCTGTCATAAAATGACAGAATATCCTGAGTTGGAAAGGATCATGGGTCCAGCTCCTGGCCTGCATAGGACAACTCCAAGAATGACACCATGCATCTTCAGCAGAGAGTAATGTTAATGACAGAGCAACTTTGTCACCCTCACAACAACTTCATTTTTAACAAGACAGCCCTTCATTAAACTGCATTCTAACTAATGGTCTGAGTTACACCTCTGAAGGGCCATGATTTTATGTTTGCATCTAAGCAGTCAGCTTAGAGCAGCAGCACAGTGCTTGTATATTTCTTGCACTTTTTAAAAAAAAAACCTTGCAAAAAGGAAATAAAATGATCATTCCATGAGTGCAGCTTGTAGACAACTGTAGAAAAGCACAGATGGTGAAAAACCAATGCCTTAATTTTGGTGAATCTTACAACTGGACAACTCAAAAATGATGTCAACATCCCTAGAGGCAGTTTCAGGAAGGTCCAGGGCAAACAATAGCTAACGGCATGGCATTTCCTTTGGAAAATATCTGGAATGGTGTCAGGAACAACAACAAAGTGAGAGTGACTTGGAGTGGTTGCTCCTTCAGCTCCATTAGAAAAAGCAAGAGCAACTCCAAGATGTGCTAATGCTAAACTTACTGACTGTCTTCATACAAGATAAGATGTGCTGAATGCTAATCTTACTGTCTTCATAAAGAAAATAATACCCAGGTTTCACCATCAGAATTACAGTCCATATCCCAGGAAAGTACAGAATATTAATGTAACTAACTCACTATTTTGATCATTCAAACAGATCATGAAGAAGTATCACTGAAGACTTTCTTGTATTTTACCCTCAGAAAACACTTTGAATAACACAGTGACCCAATTAGGCAAAATAACTCCAAAGGCAACAAATAAATCTATTACAAGTTTGTCTGTGTACAAAACACCTGCCATTTGTCCCCATTTACTGTATTCTTTATAACTTTGTGCATAACCAAGAAATGAGCCTTCAGCCTTGACTCATCCTCAATTAGATAACGGATAGAGATCAAACATCAGCAAAATTACTACCAAGAAAAGATCTGACAATTATTGAGTGGCTTAAGCAGAATTAAAGGGGGGGAAAAAAACAGGTCATGAACTTCTAATGAACTGTAAATAAAGTGTAGAAAGAGACAACATTTGTAGAGAACAGATCAAGTTTTGCACTTGACAAACCTGTTAAAAAAGCTATTACAGTTAAAAAATAGTCAATAAAAACCAAGTGGTGTGTTTTCCTTACAGCTTTGCTATTTTCAAGAACTTAACCAAAGTCCCGTAAGACTACATATGTCTCTAGCAAAGGGCAATGCAACAAGGTTACAAGATCATCAGTTTTCCAATGAAGGAAATACTATACACAGTTCTATGCCTTATATTTGTATTGGATATTTTTCCATAGAACTGTAAGGCTGAATTGAAAAAAGGAGGTTAATCAATACATTCCTCAGGAGGCTATAAAGGTTAACATACTAGTCACAACAAACAAGACAAGACCCCTCTTAAAGAACATGACCAGACAGGAACAATTTTAACTGACACTTAAAAATATATCCTATTATAGCCAGTCAATCCCCTTCCATTTCCCAAAGCAAGGCTGATTTTAGTGAACTTTTAATTCAGATTATATTCTATTTCAAGTATAAGCTGATCTATCAAAGCTTGCAGTGGAAACTTGGTATTTTACCCTGGTTTAATTATCTTGCACCCTGGTCTGACATCACTTTATACCTACCTTCCATGGTATTAGAAAACAAGCTCCTTCTATCAGCAGAGCACACTAGAATTAAAATCCAGTTCCTGGATTTCCCTTTCTTAATGAAATATAAAGTATTGAAAAGGGGTAAAGAGAGTGAGCAGACAATGTCTTTGAGCACTGCCTTCAAGGTGGCACTTTGTCATTTACCAGATGCCATGCCCTTGGCAGCTCCCCATCGACCCTGCAGCTGTGGCTGTCTTGACAGAAACATCAGTCTTCAAGACACCAGTGATGCATTTCTGTGGTGCCCAGTGTGATCTTCATGAAGCCACCTAGTCATCCAAGCATAGAAATGAATAATACTTTCAGGGTTATTGGAGAGACATAAGGAAATGTCTACCTAAGTGTTAAAATCTTTGAGTGACAACACCTTCTGAAACCAATAGGCCCAGAAAAAGTAGGGACAAATAGAAACAAAAGGAAACTGCCTTAGAAACACCAAGATTATTTATTCATTATTTTAGTATTATCCCAAACGTCCAAATGGGAAAGTTCCACTGCTAAATGTTAGACTGTACATCTGCTGCTTACTGAGAACATATGGTGCACTTGTAATGGGAACTGCTGTCTAAGGGAATACAGCACTTTATTTGGAAGCACTTGCATTGTTCATCATCTTTCACTCACCACATACAAGTTGCCCTGCTATTCAGAAAACCACAGAATGGGTTAAGGAAGACCCTATATGTCACCTAGTTCCAGTCCCTTGCCATGGACCAAGACATCTTCCACTAGACCACGGTGCTCAGACCCTCACTCAGCCCAGCCTTGAACACATCCAGGGATGGGGCATCCACAGCTGCTCCAGGCAACCTGCTGCAGTGCCTCACAACCTTCACATTGAGGAATTCCCTCCTAATATCTAATCTAAGTCTACTGTCTTTCAGTTTAGAGCCTTTTACCCTTTGTCCTACCCCTGCATGCCTTTCTAACAAGTCCCTCTCTGGCTTTCTCATAGCTCCCTACAAGACATTGGATGATGCTGTATCATCTTCCAACAGCCTTCTCTTCTCCAGCCTGAACAACCCCAGCTCACTCAGCCTGAGTAGGAGACATGCTCCAGCCAGCTTTGATCATCTTTTGATCATCTCTGTGGCCTCCTTTGGACATGTTTTAACAGGACCAGGTCTTCATGGTGTTTGAGGCCACAGAGCTGATGCAGCACTGCAGGTGGGGTCTCAGTGGAGCAGAGCAGCAAAATCCTCTCCCTCACCCTGCTTGTTACGCTGTTTGTGATGAAGTCCAGGATAGAACTGGACTGCAAGCCCATCTTGGTCATGTCCAACCTCTCATGCACCAGCACTACAAAATCCTTCTTTGCAGGGCTGCTCTCAGTCCATTGTCCACTCATTGCATATCAGGATTTGGGCACATGTTTGCATGGCCCTGTTTTGTACTGTTCTGTATTATGTATCTATATTTTCTTTTCTAAATATGAAGCTAGGATACAAAATCATTCAACAGATCAAATAAATTCAGAAGTAAAGAATATGTCTCACCTCAGACAGGCTAAACTCCAGAGCAAATAAGTATTTTCAGAATTATCTTTGCTTTAATAATTACTTTTTTTTGAAGAGCCTCTGGGTGACAGCATGAGATTTAGAATCTGTTCTGGAAGTTTACACCAGTCTCTTCAAGTAAGACAAGCCCATCAAAAACCTAACTAGTTTCTGTTAGATAAACCAATTTAAAACGTAAACATTTTCATATTTACTTGAACTTATCACTCCTGTTGCAGACCACCACCCAGTCTTCACCAAGCAAAACATTCCTGTGTGTATTTGAGCAGATGAATTGCCTAATTTGACACAAAAGAGAGTGGAAATATTGAACACTGTGGATTAGTCCTATTGTCTTTAATCTCCTTTCAATAGATAAAAGGGATATTCAGCATCTTACTGCTCCTTCTGTTTTCCATACACTCTTAAAATGAACTGCAAAATACATTTCCCTCTTACTCAACTTCGACAAATTAGCAGTCTGAATTTGCCAAGCACAGGATTTGACATTCCACACTTTATTGAATGAGGAAGTCATTAACAGATCAAAGCTCAAGTGCTGGTGTGCCTGTTAAAGTTATTTGCATTCTTACCCAAATACTTCACAGGCATAGCAGTGCACAGGGCACTTTCACACACTCACTCCTGGCTGATTTGAGGATACCATATTCAAGGAAAAATTTGCAATATTGAGGCCAATGGGTTACATTAACCATTATGGTCTCATCTTTATGGATTCTGACTGCAGCTTTATGAGTCTCCATTTATAAGGGGGATCGAAGAAAATCACAAAAAAAACATGCTGACACACCCATGAAATGGAAAAAACAGCTAATTACTCAGACTTTAAACTCTGCTCAGGAAGATAGCTGTCTGAAGACAAGGAACAAAATACACAGGAACTGTAAACAGAAAATACAAGGAAAGAGATGTTTAGGCACATAGTAAGTGAAAATTAAGGTGAAGCCAAACTATCAAAGTACTAGCTAAGATACACAGGTGACAGGCATGGACAGACAATTCAGATTGTATTGAAAATGTAATTAGTTATTTAACAGCAGAAAGTACATTACAACCAACACAAAACTTTCAGTCCACAAAAAACAAAGAATTCCTGAGAATATCCACATCAAAGGTAATGGCAAAAATAAACCCAGAAGCTTAATGCCAGTCTTACTGCAGCTAATTTTAAGCTATTATATGTATTTGCAATACATGAATCTGTTCTTTAATCCAGACCAGCTGAAGTTACATGGAAGGAGCAAACCATCAAGTGCTAACCTGGCCCCTGACCATCCAGTTCATAAGTGTCATCTGCTATCACTAAAGCTGTTTATAAAGAATAAGCTTGTTAGAAAGAACAGGTGAGTCCGTATTTTTTTTTTTTACTCTCTGTTCCCACACTTCCTGCTCTGGCCTGATTCTCTTTAGGATAGTAGCTCATGTTTTTTAAAGTTTCTAAGCTGGGGACATCAGCACAAGCCACACACCTGGCATGGCTGCCCCTTGTCTGGCCCTGACACCTGTCCATGGCTCCAGCACAACTCTCTCACACCAGGCCCAGGGACCTGCTCCAAAATTACCCAGCTTCAGCCTGTAAAATCTAAAAGGCCTCCAAAAGCTTCCCAAGTGAATAACCAAAATGACAACTATAATCCTCAAGCTCTGACAAACAGAAATGACAGAACTGACCAAAGAGCACAAACCCAGGTTTCCTCTTGCAGTTTCTGAAGCTAAGTATTCCAGGCAGCACAGTGAGCTTCTGGAAAGGCAGTAAATGCAGAATGTGCTGTGTACCAAAGCAAAAGCAATGCCTTGAGACAAATTCCAGGGCAATGTGGACTGTGTACAGATGATAGTAGTATAAAAACATTATGTTATGCTTATACTGCTCCTCTGGAGCTTATGAAAATACCAACTCTCAATGCTGTGAACAGAAGTGCTGAAATACATAAGGCAGATCAAGTGGAAAAGTTAGAATTTTATAAAATGTCTTCTCTATCTTTTTACACAATTAAGACCATTTAGTAGTTTCAAAAGTTACTGTTGCCAGATATAAGTAAAAGGCAATGCTGAATGAGAGAAGCCTTACAATGGCTTGTAAGGCTGACCAGGAATATTTACTTGAGTCATTCCCCCATTTGATGGAATGTGTTATACAGGCGTACAATACCTAAGAGGAAGCATTTCTAAAGCAAAAACTAGAGGAGTACATGAAAACAATTCCCTGATGCTCTCTTTTGGGCTACATGAATTTTTTGTCTTTGAGGGACATAGAAATACCTGAGAGAAATAAACCCAAAGACAAGCTCCTATTCTGATAACCTCCTCCTGCATGGGAAAAGCCAAATGGAAAGAGTTTAATTAATTTGGTCAATAAACAGTCAATTCAACTTCTAAGAATATATTTCCTCCTTCCCACTATGAGGAAGAAGGAAACATTTATTGTCCTGACAAATGTCTCAGCATAATAGGCAAGGTGCAGTGATGGCACAAAGATGTGAAGAGCTACAATGTTCCCAGGAGAGGAGGGCCACAGATGTGTCACACGAAGGTGACATCTCACGTCAGCTGAAACTACATCAATCTGACAGGATTCAGCTACCAGGGTCCTATGAGGCTTCACCTGTAAACACAGTACACAGCTCACAACCAGAACTGCCCAAGGCACAACAGGTCCCACAATACCAGACTGCACAACTCATACTAACTTATACAAGGAAGGACAGATTATTCCCAATTGTATCTTGCTTGCCCATCTACCCACATCATTTCATGCTAATGTGTTATTACATCACTGCCACTTCAAACTCTGGAAAAGCTTTGTTTTGTGGCCAGGCTTTACTGGACTTGACCTGGAATACAGATGTTCCTTATCATTACCACAGTGGCCTGTCTGCTGATTAGGTGACAAAAGAAGTGGGTTTCTGCAACATCTTCATTTAATGTTGGTTTTATCACTAACTGCAAACAGCACCCATCACAACAACAACACAGGACAAACAAAGGAACAGTAAGAAAAATACCCAGCCCTTGTCTGTTAGTGGTTGTAGGGCACAGCGTAGCTTTCACTTTGGTGTCTCTTTCTGAACTGTTATTTTGGTGGCATCGGTATTCAAAGCACTAGAAATTACTGTGATCAAATCATGCAGGCACCCACCATCCCTAGCACCTAAAAACCAAGACTGTTATTTAGGTTAGCAGCAAGGAACAGCACTCTGTGCCCCTGGGCCAGACTCCAGGGTAACCACTGCTTTCCCACTGTTTTTTTATAACAGCATAAATACGGGTGCAAGTCAAAGGCAGCTTGTGGATACCTCAGAGGGGTTCCCAAGGACTTGACCTGAAGAAGCAGCTGCCTATGACAATGCAGCCTATGACCTCAGGCCTTGCTCCTTTATTAAATATTTTCTAGTTATTCTTCCTCCCAAATGAACAGAGGACACGTGGCAGCATCAAACCAGACAGTGGCCTTTTTCTCACTTCATAACAAAGAAAAGGAGACTTTGCATTATGAGCCCTTTTTTTAAATCCACCTGCAAAAATGACCAAGTTCCTTTCCCCTCCAAGAAAGCCAAAGAGTACTTAACTACTTACCTTTAAATTTTTTTTAAACTAATGAAGTAATGTCCATTAAAATCTTATACTTACTAAATAACAAATAAAAATGATTTTTAAAGTATTGGTCAAGACTTCTTTATTTTTCGTGACACTACAATACTTGAAAAATAAATCTGAAGTTTATTTTATAGGATTATTTATCCCAAGTGTTACTGAAGCATAGTATATGGCTCAGTAGCAAAGTGATCAATATGACCAGCTGAAGACTTCTGAAAAGTTCTTTTTAAGAGAATTACCTCCTTGAACACACACAATCACTATCATGACTTATCTCAAATTCCTTTACCACATAAACTTATTCTAAAAAGGTATTTTTTCATATCATATTGAAATTTTGTTTAAAGAAATCACAGACAAACAAAAAAGAAGTTTGTCTTTAGCATCAATGCTTTTTATCCTTTTCCTACTCTGCAAGTCATGTTGCAGATGAGTCTGACAGTTAAAGCCCAATTAAACAAACTTTGAGATGGACAAGGACAATAGAGGTTTCATCACTTACCCAATAAGAAATATTTTATAAACAAAGAAACAGAATAACTAATAATCACATATAAAAGTACCAGTTGTTCATTAATGCATTTTTAAGTGCTAACAAACCTAATTCTCAAACATCCATGCTAATTATCAGGTATTGTACTGGCAACATGTTCAAGAGCCACAAAAAACCTCCAAATACGAGCCATTCCTGAAGACTCAAAATAACCATGGATCACCTACCTACCAACAGTGTGACCCAGTGCTCACTCCTGGCTGGCTGTTCACCTAGGAAAGGATTTCTGCCACAGATGAACTGTCAGCATTGGACATTCAGTGCCAGTTCATGACCCTCCTTCTCACCAAGTTAAACCTCATTAACTGTTTTCTGTAGTCTGAAGTAAGCAAGTTGAGAAAGTGTTTTTGTACTGATGGAGCAGAATGGAAAATGTGTGGATCTTGATAAATTGGGTCATCAGTGTATCATCTTCCACACTGTGTGGGCAAGTATTGCCAGGAAGACTTGGGCACTATAACCTATGCATAAATTAAATGCCAATGCTTCAAAGCAAAGTTTGTTGTAAAGCTATTTTTAGCAAAAAAGAATAATTACCGTTCTTAACAGCACTAATACTTCCTCAATTCCTGTGAACAGTGGTTTTCATCTAGTCAAAGAATGAAAGGCTTTTTTTCTTTGAAAGAAGCAGAAATAATTGCAAATGCACTAAGACATAGTTTCTGTGCAGCTATAATGATAGGAAGATAGTTTAATACATTAGCTGATGTGCCCATTGAAAAGAGCAGATGCAAGTACCCCTTGAATAACATTACAACACATTTCCACTCAGAAGGGATTTTTGTGAGCCTGGGTTCGACAGCTGACACAGCAGCTCAAAAACTTGGGTGCTGCATTATTATTACAGGTTCTATTATAATCACTGTAATTAAAGAACTGACAGCACTTTCATTATGAGTTCTTATCCAGGGGTTAATAATTGAGCTGTAAAATTAGCTTTGGGATGGAATTTTGCATCTGGGTATGAATGCCTTTCTCATTGCATGGAAAAAAAAAGGTCTGGGACTTTTCCACTTTTCTCTGAATACAGACAATTATAATGCCTAAAAAGATCTAAAAGCATTCTGAAACACAGTGCCTACAATAACAGAGAAGCCCTTCCAGAGATTTTTAAGAAAATGATTGAATAAAAACATGTTACTTTGGTTCTGTGGACATAAGATGGACAAGAGGTTTATGAGATCTGGAGTCCTGCCAGTGGACTCACTTGTGTCTTTAGGCAGGTAATGTCTCTGTGCTTCACCTTGCCTGTCTCTGGAAGGAGAATAATGGGCGTAATGATCTGCACATGAAATGCACTCACTGAAACCTCGGGAACATGCTGTGTAGCTGACATGTCTTTTTTAATATAATGCATGACTGCTGACCCTCGCACACCTGCAGACTTCGTATTCTTCCTTCACATGGATCCACACAGATCCTGTATGTGGACAAGTCAGGCCACCTCTGGATATCTGATGCCAATTAAATACACTTGTCCTATGTAAGCAGTGAGAGCCAATATCAGATTTTCAAGATCCTGACTGCACATGAATGTTGAAGGCTTAATTGCAGGAATCTAGAGTGCTTAACATGTATACTACAATAGCCTAACTGCTTGTAACTACCCACTTAACTCCACACAGAATTTTTTTCCAAGCTGTATAATCAATCAGGAAAAAATATGAATGAAGTTTTAGCCCACTCCAGGATTTTAAATATCCTATTACTGCTGGTATTACCTTTTACCATCTCCCTTCATATACCTGATCAGAAATCTGTGTTATGAAAACTCATCTTTTTATACTCCAAAAAACCTCTCAAAAGCAGGATCTCTCATACATGAAAGGTAAATCAACAACAGAACAACTCTTGGAAGCAGTACCTACTTTCAAAACTCTGAACAAATCAACTCTACTAAGCACGGGTTTTTAAACAGAACGATTCACCTCAAGAGACTTGAAATCTGATGCTGCTAAGTCATGCTATCAATAGAATTTCAAAGCAGTTTGCAAACAGAGATATTGCAGTTGTAAGTCTCTTCAACAGTGTATTTTCTCTGCTTGACTTGACTCACAGTCATTGAGGATTGTGGTATCACTATCCACGGCATAATACTGACCAGAATAAAGTACTCTTATAGCTGTACAGGGAAAATGAGCTTTAGGTTTTAATCCTCTGACACTACATTCACAATCATTTAATACTTCCAATGCTACTTCTGTAAGACTATAATAGTACCCTTCGAAACATAAAAAAGCTGTTCCATAAGTATTTAAGGCATGAGCTAAATGACAGCAGAAATCAGAACAAGTAAAATAGCTGAAATTAACATTTCATTGTACAAGTACTATTTATAACATACACATGTTCTCTCTTTAGATATAAAAATACAGTATTTGCTTTTAATAGTATTGGTGTTAAATTCAGGGGACACTAAAAACTGCCATTGTATCACTACTAGAATCACATTATTCCTTCAAATAAACCCAAAGAAGGAGAAAAAAGTCTGTTTTCCTGCAGGTAAGTGGCACCAACACAATTTCAAACCATCAGCATAATTTCTTGCTGACATCACTACATGATGTCAGCAAGACTTGATGAAAACACTTGGCATTTCAAACAAAAGAATCAGATTGTGTGAACTGCACTGCAGAACCCGGGAGGCTGTTACC
Organism: Aegithalos caudatus; assembly: GCA_013389925.1. Lineage (NCBI taxonomy): Eukaryota > Metazoa > Chordata > Aves > Passeriformes > Aegithalidae > Aegithalos > Aegithalos caudatus. The sequence goes on along the minus strand of WEIU01019888.1, from coordinate 188,794 downwards.
TTGTTTGAGCCTCTTCAGCACTTTACCCAAAACTGAAGAGGAACAGGAAGAACAACTCCCAAAGGTCTTGGACACAAGGAGTCCATGCCAACAGCCTGTCTCTCTCTACCTGCTCTAATGCAGTTAGCTTACACAGTTTACCAAACACCAGAGCTCACATTATAATCCAACAAGATGACCCAGCAATTTACAGCCACAAAAAAAGGTTTCACACTTTACAACTGAAATCAGATTTGGAATACACTGGCAAGTAACAAAGAGCCTCCAAGAAAAACTATTTCCAAGAAAACATACCTAGAAATACTGTGGAAGGTCAGAGGAGTACATTTTATCACGGTTTTAATGAATGTCTCAGAGAAATTAAAAATTTAAAAGAAATAAACAAAAACCCATCCAAAAAACCCAAGCAAAAAACCCCAACAACCCACAACAAACACATTAAAGAAAACAAACCACAACCCTAAAAAAAGCCCCAGAACCAACAAGAACACAACACTGAAACGTCAAAGTGCTGTTTTCAGAACTGTTTTTAGAATTACATTGTAAAATCCATATCCATTTAAAGTCCTCTCAGATTTTTTCCATACAAATACTGTGGTGGTTTGTAGATGTTCTCTAAGCTACACACCCAACTTATATACAGTGATGACACAAGAAGAATAAACACAGACACAGGATACAATGTTTTCACTGACAATCAAATACCAAAACCCACAAACATGATAATTTTTAGAATAAAACTTGTTCATTGTTAAAAACAAGAGTGGATGGATCTCCAAATAAAATTTACTCCTTGTACAGCAAAGTACATTAAAAGCTCCATTTATTCAGTACCTTCTTTCTTCTAAAAACTGGTAAGAGTTGGCTGAATCTTATTGAGGGAGCTCAAAGTTCAGACAGCTCATTTAGTCTTACAAACTTGACTGCCAAATTACAACTGCAGTTGGAATGAAGGAATGTGTCAATATGGGCTGCTTTGCCTTTTCCATAAGCAAATAAGGTAACAGGTTTATCTCCCCAAAATCAATATTGATAAAAAAAATCCATACTACCAAAGAAAGTTAATACCCTGTTGATTTAACCTCTTGAAAAATACTACATCTTCATTTTTTGACTGTAAGAAAATAAGCCAATTATTTGCAGAATGAGTTGTCTGTAACTAGCAGTAGTCAGCCGCTAAATTTTGTACACTGATTCACTCTTAGTAAATACACAGATACACAAACTGCATATTTCTACAAATGATAACTATTCAACTTGCCAAAGAAGCCAATTTTGTACAGCAAAATCTTATTCTACCTCAAATAACAAAAAAGAGCAAAACCACTCAAAGTTCTACTGTTTGTACTGTCATATGATACTCTTGCAAGTATTGAATATTCAAATATTCAAAATTTTTGTGAGACAAGGAAATAACTTTTAAGCTACATGGCCATACCCCTTTAGCAGACTGTCATAGGATTTATTACAAAATTCAGCAGAATAGGATAGTGTATGCATAAGTAAATTAATTGGAATCATTTAACAATAGTCATGGAAAAAATCCTAGAATCAGTTTTAAATTGAAATATAATTTTAAATACATAAATAAATAAAGAAGCAAGACACAATATTATGCTACTGCATTTCTGGTCCACACACTTCATTTCTTAGAGATTTTTTACATTGAAAGACAGCATTTCTCAAACAAGATCCAGCAGCAGTGTTCTCTTTATGGTCACCCTAAGGCAAACAGGCTAAGTAAGAACTGTTCATCCAGGTCTCAGCTCCAGACATTCAAAGGTGCTTGTGGGTGGTGCCAGATCACTTTGTAGAAATTGAAGGGTAAGCATCAGAAGCACAGTCATCAATCACAAGCCAGCAGGCAAAAAACCAGCAGAGTTAGCAAGAAAGGTTACAGCCAAGAATCCTACAAGAACCCTGAGGAAAAGAAGAGGACTAGGGAAAATATAAGGGAAAGTAAGTTTTGTAGATGCAAGTGAGCTTACAAAGAAGAGAGTGAGGAATATCAGAAGAGACAAAGACAGAAAAAGAAAACCCTTACTGTTAAGAGAAGCGCAGAGGCAGAATTTTGGTTTCATCATTTTATTTCTGGAAGATCAGCTATCTTCAGTCTGCCTCATTTCAGCTGTCTGTGCACAGATCCCAGGACTTAGATGGAGCTTGCACTAATTTAACTGAACACTGCACTTTGCACCTGGGCAGATTAGACCAAAGGAAGAAAGCCTGATTCATTTTCTAAACAGCACAGTATTTTAATCAATTTTAGGGATATGAAGGGCATTACTGAAACTGTATTCAAGCATTATTAAAACCATGTAACCTTACTCCATAATTCCGTATCATCCACCTCCTCCTTGTTCATTTGCCACATGTACCCATTCCTTCCCCTTCATCCCAAACCCATATACTTACACCCCAATAATTTTAATCAGTCCTTCATTCTTGTGCCCTTTAATTGCATATTCTGAGTGGTCTTCCGGGCACAATTTTTCTACCAACAACTGAATTGCTGTGGAGGTTTTAATCCTTTAAAGTAAAGGCAGATCAAAATTCCTTTTTTAAAAACTTGTCCACTGCTTTGCAGGGAAAACAGAAAGCACTGCTCACATCACATACTGTCCACCTTCTTGAACACCAATAAAAATTCACCCATGGTCTGTGTTGAGTTTCCTACCCCTTTCCTCTTGCTTTTCCCACAACATCTTCCCTGATGGATGCAGTCATCCTGCAGGTGTAACTGCAGGTAACCGAAGGAGGCAGCTTGGCAGAAAGGTGTTAGGACAGGGTGAAGGACAGGCTGGCCCTTGGAAAGGTCACAACTGCCTTCCATGAACAAGAGTCAATCCAGCTGATAGGGACAGAGAAGACCAAGGCCACTGTTTCCCTCTCTGCATGATTCCGAGCAGAGATGTGAACCAAGGACTGTCTTCCAGGCAGCATCTTATTGACAGGGTGTAATGATCCTGGCAACTCTCTGCATCAGTCTCTCCTGCCAAACCAATTCCATTTTGTACCAAATACAAACACGCGCTCAGCGGGAGAAAAGAAAGAAAGCTGTCCCACTGGAGTGACTGATTCCAGAGTCACCTAGCCCACAGAAGTCAAGTCAGGACACCTGAGGGAGAAGTACCCACAGTCCTATATTCTTCCTGCAAACCAGAACCTCAAATCTTTTGTTTCTACTCAAATGTGGCCAAAAATCAAAATAAATATTGATTTTTCTGTCTTAATAAAACAATTCTTCCTGGTTAATTTCAGTCTGCCATATAATGAAGCAATAATCCCTGACTAACTGATTTTTCATTTGTTTTATAATTCAGCCTCCAAACTAAACATCAAATAAATGTTAGACCTCAGCCTTTTAATACCTCAGGTACAACTTCTACAGCTTTCAAGGATTAAGACATACAGAAACCAAAGGTCGGTAATTTGGTGAAAGCCCCACCTGTGTAAACAGCCCATCAGACTTATTTTTCATTTGACTTATGCATTTCTGAAAGAAGGACATTCTACAATAAATGAAAAGAGAACAGGCAGACATACAATTATGCAAGAAGCCCAAAGAACTATAAGGAACATTGCTGCACCAAATACTAACAGAAATGAGTCCCCTTCATTCTTAAAATCCACCAGTCCTCTTATCAAATCTTTAAAATACACAATGCTCATTTTACAATACACAAGCACCATTGTTTAATAAAAACACATGCATTACATTCTAAACACACATAGTAAGTGCAGTCCTATTAAACTGAAAACAGCATTGCTGTGACACAGGCTGGGATAGAGCTACCTTTTTACTGCAAGAACCTTTCCTAAAAAGGAGCAAATATCTCCAATAAAATGAAGTGGAAAGGGTCATGTGATGTTTTTATATGCAATTACACTCTTAAGTAACAGACTCCAGTACGCAGTGATAGGTGATCTTGTAACAAAACAGGTAATCTTAATTTAGATATATGCATAAAGATAGATACTGAGATTAGCAAAATTGAGTGTATTGTACACATATTAAAGAAATGGAAAACAATCCTCACTGTTTTCCACTTCGCACTACAAAGTACGTGTAACCGTGAAATTGGTTCTAATAAATTATGGCATTAAAGTAAGTTAAATCAACAGAAAATCTACCAACAGGACAGTCTATATATACATACATATTATATACACTTAGGTACTAATGTACCTTCCTAAGCTTCCAAAATAAAGGTGGTGTCAAAATACACCTTTACACTAATCCATCAGACCTTACACTGACAACATATCATGAATTGGACTAACAGATCAGAACTGCTATATCATTTTTAAGTCTTCAAACTGATCATGGTGCAACTGTACTTCCACTACAAGGTTCCTAAGGCAATGATCATGTAAAGATCTGACTGGGAGACAGGGTGGACCATCAGCTACATCATCCTGCCAAAATGAAGTTATACGTATTAGCTAACATATAGAATACAACCAGAAATCTACTTTAGAGAGATCCCACTTCTGACTACAGTGTTATGATTTTGAGATCTGTTTTTTAGAATCTGGACCTAGATTTCTCCCAATTCAGGAATTACTGTATTTCCAAAGATGTAAACTGCTTTTAACCTTAAGAGATTTTGTCTGTTGAATTCACATGGCAGCTGCAGCTTTCAGTTACAATAAAACTGCATGTAGCAGGAGCATAAATCACCTCCTTCCTAGATATATTCACAAAACCTGGAAACAAACGTTTTTTTCATACACCAATGAACAGGAAATACATATTGTTAAGTGTATCACTTGAATCTATTAGAAAAGGAGTCATTTTAGTGTCCACTTTAGTAATTAATATAAGAATCATCCATGTGCTGAAAAAATGGTGTTAAGAATATTACCTATGCATTTGTGCAATCTTTTACATGTTTTCCAAAAGCTATTTTTCCTCATTCATTGTACTATTCATGCATTCAGGAACATGCTTTCTGAGTTTTAATTTGGAATCTCTAATAAGGTTGAAACAAGAGACTTCAACTATCATTTATCAATTAACATTAATCACAGAAAATCATTATGTAGCTGCTTTTCAGAGAGAAAGCATTTCAATGGATGAGAGGAGAGGCAGTAATTTCAACTAAACAAAAAAAAATCATAAGCATCACCACGTTTAATGCACATTCTCAGAATTTAACCAGAGTGATCACAACATGCAATAGGTCTGAACTACTGAACTGTAATTAGTAAAACTCTTTTCAAATGTGTATGGACAGAAAAATATACAGAATACTTAACCAGATTTAGAGATGGACAGTAGCTGTGCTTTGTAAAGTACTACAGTAACTGGAAAAAGACAATGGCTAGCTCAAGGACTTGTTTACTTGTTTACCAAGTGTTAAATACATTTTACACAACTTCCCTAGTTGTGTAAATTAAAGGAAAGAATCCTCAAACTAAGCAATGGGAATTCTACCTGTCAGCAATGCACTGGCCACACAGAGCAGTCAAGCACTTGGCAATGCCCTAAAACACAAAAGCACAGATCAGACAAGCCCTTAGGTGTTAAAAAAGGAAATTCCTCTGAAGCCTCACATTCCTCTGCTGTAATCCTTCACACAAAGTCAGCTGAGGGAGGGGGTGTAAAGACCAACACTTAAAAGTGAAGTCCAGTCTAAACTGCAGAGGGAGTCAGAACAAAACCTGTGGCAGGAGGTGCAACCTGCATCCTGAGCGATTCATGCTACAAGTTTGGTGCACCAGCACATTTGGGGGCAGCTGGAAATTCCTCCTGGCTGTCACACTGCTGTGTGGACATGCTGCTTTCCATTAGGATAGCTCCCCATCATAAATGCGTGTGCCCCAGCAATACTCAAAAAGTAAAAGGATAGTAACTGCAGACCAAATCCAGCACTACAAGTTACATCTTTGTAGTATTGAAAGAAATTAATTACTAATTTTTATTTTTCTCCTTTTTAGTTTCTTTCTTAAAGCAGAAACAAAATACACCATTTATTTTGCTTTTTGTTTGTTTTCAGACCTGTCAAATCACCCCACAAACAGCTGATACATACTCCAACCCATCCTCCTGTGGCAAATAGGCTCTGGCTTCCTCTCCCACTCAGCTGGGTCTCACTGCACCACCACCCTTTCCTCCAGGGATGGGGGCACTTAGAGCACAGAATAAATCAAATTAGAGAATTTAACCATCGAAATCTAATCAGATACAAGCAGAGTCCTTTCTCCACAAGCTTAATTATGATGCTGCTATGATGAAGAACAGCCACACAATGAATGCTAAGGCCTGGGACAAAAAAAAAAGGGCAGGAATATCCTTTTGGTGACAGCATGGACATCTGAGGAATTCAAATAATACTAATCATGGCTGCAACACATAGTAACATCCACTAATCAAAAAAGAGGTGGCAGTACACTGTCATGTTATACTTTTGCACAGTTTAATTTTACAACGTGTCTCAAATGGTTTATTCACCCAGATCCTCTAGGGGTTGACTTAAGTGAGGCCTTGTCAAAAGCACTAACCATCAATATTCTTTGCTACTAATTTGCTACCCTTATAGAAAGCATCCTGCTCCATCTTAACCCAGTGACAAAAAAAGGTTTTATAACAAAATGAATAATGCTAATGTTAGAAATCATCAGTGTACACTATAGCTGAAAAGGTGATCCTTACTTCTCCAACTTCAAGCCCAAGAAAGGCCATTTTCCTATTTGGCCCCAGAGAATGCCCAAAGATGTGCAAAACTATATGCTAATATATGGATAGATGACATTCCATCCAGGAAACACCTGGGTACGTGTAAGGGAACTCTACCATTTACGCAGAGTTTCAAACAAATTATTCCTTCCTTCCTTTCAGAATGAGTAGCTAATTTTTTTTTTCTCCTGTGACATGAGTAAAGGATAACATTTTAACCTTTACATGCTTCCAAATTTTTGCAGGAAGCTTTCACACTGCTCTCACCATCTCCTTCCTGTAACCATAAGGCTTCACAAAGACCTTCTTCTCCCTCACATGTATTCTCCAGTAGAGGCCCTTCTGCAAGCTATTCTATGCTGGTTTGCAAAGAGAACTTCTCTGCACACAGAAGGGCTGCCCTGTCACCACTAATAGTGTTCCAGGTACAGTAACTGTGCAGCCAGCACCAGCCAAACCTAGGACACACACATCCTCCTCCTTATCAAGCATCCTAACCTGTGTTGCTGTCAAATCTTATCCTGCATTCACCTTGTACCCTCAATAGCACTCTGACTAGTTCCAAGGAGGGGGAAGGGGAAGACTTCACAAATATTCACATCATTTCCTATTCAGGCCAGTATCTTCTCATGCCACCTCAAGAGAACCATATGTAGCCCCTTAAATGCAGTGTTAAGAACCAATGTGTGAGGCTTTGCAATAATTATTACACGTCTTCTGTCCTTTAGGGATGAACACAGGACAGATTTTCACCTTCCAAGTCTGATTCTGTGCCTCATTTCATGTGCTTCCTCCATGCAAAGAGACCGAAGGACTGTCCAGAGCAGTTCCAATCCCAGGATTTGAAGGAAAGGAATATATATTGTCTAATGCTAGATATAACTTCATTTTTAAAAAGTGTATTTCTGGAAAGCTTTCAGGGAAATTAATTCCTCTACAGCCTCTCATTTTAAGCTGTCCATAGCATTCATTTTCGTATCTTGAAACAGTAATTTCCACTAGTCAAAATAGATAAACTGGTTTATTGCATTACCAGTTTTATGCAGTTTATTGCAGTTACAGTTTTATGGTTCAGAAAAATCAGTTCTCTAGAGAAAAAGAGGCACCACAAAGAAAAGCAACATTTTCTTACCTATATTCTAAAATACTAAACTCTTAAACTCCAAACTCCCTCTTTCTCAATCTTCCACTGCACTTTGATAAGAGATGCATCTGATGAATGATGTGCTGGCTCTGGATCTAAAGCACAAATGAAGGCTATTTTCTTGAGGGCCATTTGCCAGAGAAAGTAGGGAGAAAAAAAAAAAATGCTCTTGTCAGAGCTTCAGCTCCCATTGGCCAATGCTGAGGATGACAGGAAGATGGCACAAGAAAGATCTGTGTCAAACAGATTTCTGGAAGCTTTTATCACATTACGATTAGAAGCAAGGCAAAAAAAAGGCTTCAAAATGGCAGAAAAATACCCCGAGGATATATCTTTCTCTTTCTGTTCTATTGCTAGTAATAGAAGTAATAATAGAAGTTCTGCTATAACTTCTATACAGTTTTACTGAATGTCTGAGGACAATCAATTTATTTACTGTTTCTATTTACACTAACTGGCTTGAATATTTTTTCCACACTACTTTCAATAAATTAGAACAAAAGAACCAAAAGAAGGCCAATTACAAGTCCTATGACCATCTCATAAGTGCACAGCCCTTTTTTTTGCTATGTCTCTCTTTTCCTTTTTTTTTCCCCCACTCTCAATCCATGCAAAGCTTGCATTAAAAGGTAAGATTCTTGTAAATATTTTTTTTTGCATGTTCAGTCTTACTTAAAAATGCCTTTTTCTAGCTGTAAGAAGACAAATTTATTGTACTTGAAGTTATTTCCCTCTGAACAGGGAATGTGAATAGGGAATGCAGGAAGGCACCAGTTGTCAGAACACTGAAATAAGGCCCATGAATGGCTCTAAAAATACGTATAAATTAGTGTTTCAAATAGTCAGTGAACAATATTCCACTTCAGAGACTCTTTCTTTGTCTAGAAAAGCTGCATCTACTGTGACAGTACCTTTAATTTTAAGATTCACCTTCTTTCTGAGGGAGGGTTAAAAGCCCCATGACTTGAGCACCTGTCACAATAGCATTTTTTTGAAGCGGGAAACTGAGAGTCTGTTTTATCCCACCAAAGAATTGCAGGAACTGGAGGATTCTGCTTTCAAACAAACACATTTCAATTGTGTCAAGAAATTTCAGTGAAATAAACATATTAGAGTGATGTTTGAGAAGCCTGGTGCTCCCACCAACTGGCTATAAAATGTGTCATTAGCTACATTCGATCAACCCCCACACCTCATTGTGCTGTACCAAACAGAACTGACATTGCTTGATGGAAATGCTTCTTAAGGGGGAAAGAATCTTGAAAAGGAATAGGTTTGGAGTTACAAGTAATGAACAGAATATTTAACACAAGGTAGACTCTGCAGGAGGAATATTACAAACCTCCCAAGCTAGCAGTGCCTCTCCTTTCAAAGGTAGGACCTGAGCTTCCTCTCCCTGCAGTGCTAAAACACAATGCAGCTAAACAGCAAGGCCTGCAGCTGATTTTTATTGATTCTGCACCGTTTCACCACCACATCTGTGTTCAGACTGCATGTTAAATATGGATTTGATATAACATATACATCTTTGTGATTGATTGGAAGCACCAAACAGAAATCGAGAAGGTCACAACATGATATTCAGTTTTCACTCATTTTCTTGAGAAGCTGAGAAAAAGCATTGAATAAGAGGCAACTTAATTTAACAGACACAGCTTTAAACTAAATGAATACAAGAAAAAAAAAAAAAACCCAGAGAAATAATTCCAGTAAGGGGATTACAAATCACTTTCAATTACATTTTAAATTCTCTCAAACTCAACAGTGGCTACATATGCTCCCAGATGTGATCTGATATACCACTTCAAGCAGGGGGCAGATGCCCTCAGGGTACAAACATTCACAGTGAGTATAATTCAGGCTTTATCAGAAACTAGCTATTGCTCTGGGAAGGTCTGGTTCTGCTCTGCATAGAGAATGTGCTTGTAGAGATTGGACTCATCTCACTGCCTGTCTCTCTGTGGTAAAGTTCAGAGGATTTACGTTGTATACTTGCACAGAGGAGAAAAGCACTAAAAAATTTCCGTATGAGAACAAACACTTATCCAACAACTTGTAAAAATGTGTTGAACTCAAGATGAAGCATCAGATATGATCATCCAATTAGATGTAATTAATTATGCTAATCATCAACTTCATAGGCAAGCAATCCAGTGAATAGTATTAGTTCACGGGGCATTCCAAAGTCTAATTGACAGTTAATCTATAATGCAATAAAAATATTATGCTTTCTTATAGACTGTGACACTCCTACCACAAAAAAAAAAAGGCTCGCCTAAAAAAAAGACACCACTTTTCAAAACTCTGCCATCTCCAAACTAAAAGCAATAAAAAAGCTTGTACTCTTTTTGTCTTCCCTTTTTGGTTTTAGAGTTGCCACAGACAGAATCAAGTGAGAAACCTGAGTGATTTTCCAATTCATTTTTACTTGTGATTACTTTTTAAATGTCCTAATTATTTATGGAACATATTTAATATTTCCAAGAAAATATATATTTACTGCAATGACATGCATGTACAACAGTTTGATTTTTACCCTTGAAAACAAACGTGTATGTGGACGACTAAGCATGACAGATCATAATTAGCCCTGTCGTTCCCTGGTCCATCTTCCGAGATTGGCATAAAATAGGAAGCAGGCAATAGGATTGAATCTTATATGGACTGACTACATCCATATAAGAAAAGAATATTCAACGTGGGATAAAATTTTCTACTTAAACCTTCTCAAAGTAATGAGTTTCAAAGTCAAAATGTAATTATTCGCAGAAAATACCTGTTCCAAGGAAAATACTAGTGTTTTAAACCTAAAGACAGATGACAGCTAGTCTTCATTTCTGTTAAAACAAGTTTTTCATTTTAACCTTAAGTAATTTATTTTCAAGTAACAGAAGAAAATATCTATAAAACTTTTTGTCAGAAAAAAAGATAGCAATTCCATCAAAACATTCTGCAAAAAAAGACACTGCTGCAACCCAAACTTGTACCCTGTTTCAACTTTCAATGCAGCAGACTAATTTAAAAAAAAAAAAAAAGTTATTGTGACCTTTTCACAGATGTTGTTGTGACAGTGGGAAGCAGTGCACAGAAGATGCAGCAGCTGGAACTGAACCCTAAGTGGAGCCAGGCAAAGGCTGTGCTGAGCTCGGGGCGTGGGGCATTGCTGCCTCACTGAGGGCCAGGTAAAGCCCCACTCCCACTGCAGGGTCTCCTACCAGCTCTGATGCTACAAATCATTGCCATGCAGCACTCTGAGCTCTCAGGCTATTTTCCAGCATCATGCACCGCATTTTTTTACTGTCAAGTTATTTCATAGACTGGAAGGATGCAAAGAAGAAAGCCAAAGCCTGTAGAGTCTGCAATTAACTCAGTATTCCAAGTCAGACAGTAGCTTTCTGGGTTTGAATTCCCTAAACTGGAAAATTTGTGCTTGACAATGGAATGAACAGCTCTTAAATTCAGCCATTGAGATACTGTATTTTTTTCTCCAGATATATGTATATTTGTTATTCCCCAAAGAAATGAAGCCTTGCAAGTCCACTGCACCCACCAGCCTAGGATCATATAAATTATTCTAAGACTATTTTATTTATGCTTGCCTCTCCTGTAAACCCAAATATTCCCCAGAAAGAGTTATAGCTCATTAAAATATTTTTCTGGTTTATGTCCTTTCTGACAAGCCAGACTTGTCAACTGAATGTAGCACTCTCAGATTTATATGTTTGATTTCACTTTCATTATGGGATTATAAAGTGATATGTATACATATTTCAAACCAACAACACCATTCTCAACATTTTCTCATTTAATATTGTTCTCTAATGTCTGCCAAAGTGCCTTGGCCATTCTGCTGCTCACCATGGCACATTTCTTTTGCATGAAAACACCCTGCTTGATCAAGATCACTATGAATATGCTACTGCAAGAGAGAGGAACAACAGATAGTATAAACACTGTCAACTTGGGACTAATTTTTAACATTTCTTATTTCATATGAAAATCACTGAAGCAAGACGCTCCAAGAATGTATTTTTTATTTCAGTATGTTTTATTTCAGCTGAGTGAGAAACTCATTTCTTACACCAAAGGAACTGAATCAAGATGCAATATTCATAAACTGAGCAACTTTATGATCTCACTGCAGCAACCTTTGGGCTCCTTTCCCAGGCCTGGCCAACTGAGCACTGCCTCGCTGGTTCCCATGGCCTCCTCTCAGGCTGCAAATCCCAAGGACTAGGAACTTCCTGCTCCTACTTTAAAGACCACAGACTTGAGACAAGTCTCCCCATTGCCAGACATTTGCTAATAAATTATTTCAGATTTTTCTTTTGGAAAACAAACTAACAAAAAAGTAAAAAACTACAACAAACAAACCAAACCCAACAAGAACGCATGTCCCCCCTTGAACTGAAAAATTATAGAAAATCAGAAAAACAGATGATCATAAGTAGAGATTTTAAGTAGAAATCGTAAGTAGAGATCACTTCCTTGAGGAAGTGAACCACTGACCCTGACCCAACAAAGCACTTCACCAATGATTAACTTCAAGTACACAAAGTGATCCTACCCAGTTCTTACAAGCTACTAAAAAAACTGCTTGACTGTCAGCCATAGAGAAAGCTTGACTGCTTACAATTATTCCTGCAATTGTGTGCCAATTCTGCAGGTCAGTGATGGAGATCCAAAAGCAGTACTTCTGTACATTTTAACTCTTACCATTTTAATGTATTAGCAAGTCAGGTAACTCCAAACACTTGTACCACACACTAGAGAAGTTTTACTCAAAGTCAGTCAGCTAATTACTTTATATAAACCCCCAAGTATATGTATAATACTTTAAAAAAGTAACACTGACCATAACTCCAAATTTCTCATTTGTGAAACATCCAAAATTGAAATACCCTAGAGAGCATTAAGACTATTTTTGCAGAGATAAAATCACACATTCATTACAATTGACTAAGTTCTTTTTGTCCACCCTTCTTGTAATAAATTTTTTCAAGGATGTACCACAACATTTTATTATCCCATCTCAAATGATATGTTTGAAAGTATCTGGAGTTTGTTACTTTCAAGGCAATATAAATACACTATCACATTTTGAAAGTACCATGCTATAGTAATTGCAATATTTGCTCATTATCACCAATCTTTTATGGAAAGTTTGTCTAAAACATAAAGTAATGATAACAAATATCAGATGGTTTTCCACCATGTAATGCAAATATTAATCAAGTTGGGTAGAGGAGTTCAACCATAGCTGACATGACAGAGTAGATAATTACTTTAGCTTCCCTAAGCTTCCTCTGTGCAGAAGAGTGTACTCCATAAGGGAACAAATCAAGAAAATAATCCAATTTAGATGTTCTCAATTGCTTTACAGAGTAGTGTCTCAGTGTCCACTGACCACAGAGGAAGAACACACTTGTAATACAAGAATCTCAGTTATGTGGTTGAAGTTAAAAGATGTGGACGCTTCTTCTTCCCAAAAATGCACATCTTGAAAATCAAAACATTCTGAAATACACCTACTTACTGCTTGATTCGCAAAGCTGAAGACACATCTTGAGAACATAAATCCCTACGTCACATCTCACTTTCCCTGAAGAAGAAAAACCTGAGTTGCATCCCCCACTGACATCAGTGTAAAACGGACCTGTGGCAATTGCAGCTACACAATTCTGCTCTGTAACAACTTACAGGACCAGTTCACTCACTGGCTTGCAAACCAAGATAGCAGCTGTCACATTAAACTCTGCCTTTTTCTCCAAACAGGCAATGCAGGATAAATTCTATACTATCTACACTCATCTCTCACTAGTAACATTAGGAGAAATTCCATTCTCACTTGTTCCTCACTTCACACCAACCCAAACATGCAGCAGAGACAGCCAGAAGTCCCCTCTTATCCACAAACTTTCTGTCTGAAGTCACTTTACTTTAGTTCAATAAAGCTAAAGCATCACCAGCAAGTTCACTGCCATTGTGGTCCTGGCTCTGACAATGCTGCAATAAGGCACCATAGCCCCAGAGAGGAGCAAGCCCAGAGCCTGTATTTACTGACATGGGAGATTACGAAGAGATATGGAGAATACCCACCACTTCCAGGAGGTTGTTCAACTAATGCCAAATTATTCATTATCTACAATGCAGTGCCATGCAGAGATTAACTTTGAAATCTTACAAATATGGCCCACCATATTTTGAGGATAGCAGAAAATACTCCAAAGTTTTCCTGACGCATATTAGATGATTAAACACAGAAAATTAACCTGGTTGGCATTAAGTTAACCATCTGTTCTTAATCAATAGGAAAAAAGAAAACACATCTCAAATGCAAAAAAAAATTTAAAAGTCCAATTTGCAAAAATGTAATTAAATATAGTCCACTACATAAAAATTTGGAATTGTTGCCCACACAAAGTATCAGTGAGCTTTTTAAAATGAAAAATTGCTATTGCCAAAATATTTTAATTAACAACTTTAGAAATATAAGGAAATTTAATTTCGTGGTATAGAATTGTGATATTTCCATTCCAAGGCTGTTTCTGTGTAAATGACACACAATGAACTTCATGCCAATTTTCAAGCAACAATTTCTTCTGAAACTGATTTTTTTGAGTTTATTTTAAAGAAAAACATAACAGATAATTTAGGAGGAAAATGAAAGAAAAGAGTTGGTTTCTTATCGGTATTTCACCTGAAGCACAAGCTAATCAAGATGTATCAAGCCCGTTTCTATACTGTAACTTGCATGTTGACTCTGAGTTAGCAATTGATAAGAGTTTTTACCAGCTGTAGCCATTTCTAGAAGCCAGTTTGTTTCTCCACAAGTGCTAATTCCTGTACACTAAATTCATATATTGTATGAACCACTATAAGGCAGGCAGTCTTTCCTCCTGGCAATGAAATTAAACAGCATTACAGGTTTTACTGTTCAAACACAAGTGAGGCAACCATGCCTGCCTTTTAACCTCTGGTCAGGTTAGAAGAGATGAGAACCTTCTAGTCCTTGTGCCATCAATACAATTTCTAAGGGAAAACTTACACAGGAATCTTACTACCCACCCTCAGCAAACTCTAAATAAACTGCTGATAGGCTTCTCCTGCTCAAGTCTTAACCTACAGCACTGGACTTACTCTTCTTTATGGAAGAAGATTTAGGATAAACAAAGAGAAGGCCACCACCTATTGCAATAATTAACAGGAGTTCTACTTAGTATTTTTTCAACATTAATACCATAGCTGCAATAGCCAAAGATGCACACTTAGAAGTTACATCTTCATAAATACACCTGTCTTTTGCTCTTTCCAAGGCTATGCCATACTTTTGTTAGGGTAACTTCACTATTCCTGGATAAGTCAGTTTCTCCCTTCCTGAGGAGGCATAAGGAGCATGAAATACTTCTCAATTTTTTAAGCAGTTTTTTTAATCATTACTTCTAACTCGTTCTCACTAATTAAAGAAAATAAAAGTGCAAATGTTTATACTATCAAAGGATTGGTGTGTAGCAATGCAGTCACACTCAAAACCAAGCTTTCCTTCTGTCTCCTATGCCTCTAATCTAACCAATCAGATTTAAAAGGTCTCTGCAATTTCAAAGACTTAGGTAAAAATCCTTGCTGAAATGCTGATTTCTGTGCATTGCTCCTGACATTTCACATTGGCATCAAACTACATTCAGAGAAATCAATCAAAGTTACATCTTTTGGATTTGTTTCCTTAGCTCTCGTGGAAATTTTTTCCCAGTGGGTTGCTAGGGATCTAATTGCGGGGTGCTTATGGGTGCTTGACCAAAACAAAAGGTGGCCAAGTACAAGTTTCAGAGCTGATATTTTCTGATAATGGGCCAATAAGGCTCACCAATGACAAGAGATATTACAGCATCCCATTGGGAGATGCTCTGCCCAGCTGGGAGGGACCCAAGCATCCCTACCCAGATAAAAAGGGAAGACATAAGAACAGCAGATCATCCTGTTTTCCACTGGATTCCCGGAGGAAGACTGGATCCATCTCCCACCACTGGACTTGCTTCAGGACAATCTCTACTCCACAGCACTGAGTCTGTTACTCCAGAAGCATTCATCTGGACTGCTTCTAACACCCTGACCAACAGCATATCCAGTCACGTTTTTCTGTCGTTTTTTTGTTTGCTTTATTTGCATGTTTATTTTATTTTCTGTACTATTATATTTGTATTTTAAATATTCCTATTAAAAGGCTGTTATTCCTATTCTCAAAACTTTGCCTGAGAACCCCAAATTGCAAAATTATAATAATTAGAGGGAGGGGTTTACATTCTATATTCAAAGGGAACTTCCAGCTTTTGCTGGCAGATACCTGTCCTTTCAAAACCAGGACAGGAGGAAACCCTAAGTCCCTCTGCAATCTTCTAACTAGTCTTCTATAAAATGAAACAAAAAACCTAAGCACTTTTTCCCTTATCCATTAAATGTGCACAGCATTAAAGCTTATCTTATTCGCACACCACGTCTCCTTGAAGTATCTGTTGACCAGGACAGAGAGTAATGTTAGGTGGGCCTGTAGTCCCAATTCACCAAATGTTTAAGACAGATGTGCTGCAGAGCAATAAGCCCACACACATCAGAACATTATCTTCAATAAAGCATCTCAGCCTAGGCAGGTTCCAGGTTACCAGTTAAATATGCACTAAGCGATAAAGTTGAATTCTAAATGGCTTGAGACAGAATATAGTTGGGGTTTTTTGAGTATTGTTTTAATTTGGGTTAGTAAAAAGCCTGTGTTTCAGTTTACTGCAAGGTCGGTAGACAGTAAACAATGATTCAACACTTCCAATATTCCATCATCATCCCACTAATTATGGAAATGTGGAAGAAAAAAGGAAATGTAAGGAAGGAAATTAGACTTCCAACAAGTATGAGTAGCAATGTAAGAAAGAAAGAACAGACTATGAGATTAAACATTCTGAGTGACAAGGTACCTACATAGGCCAACAGCTCCCCCTCTAAGCACTAAAAACTTAACTATAATGACATCTTGTATATACCAAGAGTGGTTATAAGAGTATAATGTATTTCAGCACATACATTCAGCACATACATTCAGCAGCTGGATCAGTGTATTTTAGCATCAATTAATCTCCAGAGAACATGGTACCTTCTGCTCAGTATTCCTTCCTGAAGTCCAGATCAACAGAGAACATGCTTAAAAATGGCAGCCAATCTTGAATAAGCAGATACTAAGAAGCTGAATGTTTTTTTCTCCCAAGTTGACTGTCAGGTGCATGTAACCCTCCTCCTCTCATACCACTAATTGACTGCAAATTTTATTTTAAAAGTATGATAAATCAACAAACAAGAAACATTTTACTCACTTTTAAATTCAACTTTTATTCTATGTTTCCTAGGGTTACTTTTTCAGCAGTAAACAAACAGATTAAAGCTGTTCAGCTCTGATTAGCTTCTGTAAGAGTCTCAGGTCCACACATCTTTTCCAAAAAGCTTAGCAGATTCCCTCTATCTAGGTATCCATCTGTACTGACATGGAGATTAAGAGTTGTTAATCTACTTGTCAATTGTCTAACTCATATGAAGCTGCTCCTATTCCTTTACCCTAAATCGTGTTTTGGACAATAGTCAGGCAGAACACTTTTATCTCTCCATGGTGCTGCACCAACCCTCTTGTAACACCTTTGCACTTCAAGCATCTTATTGGACTAGACAGAGTGATGCAACATCCACTGTATAAGCTGTGAACTTCACTATCTTTACAAAGGTGACTTGACTCGAAGAGAGCAGCTCTTGCACTGCTGTAAAGCAGAGTAGGCAAGAGACCCCACAGGTCCCATTGCAATCAGCTTATAGAGAAAAGCATGATAACCTTTATCTTTGCATGCCTAACTGCTAATGCTGTTATGGGTTATTAAATTATCCAACCCTGTTAGAATCCAACTCCAATACTTAACTCACTAACCTCAAGCAGGCAGTGTGCAATCCTTTTTCCTGCTAGAAAACATCCCGTGATTTAAATTGCAAAAATTGCTTGGGTATGCAGTGTTTATGCTCAATGCTTCCACAAGCAAAGTCCCAATACAGACGCAAAACACCTACTTCACCATTAAGCTCTTAGTAACATCCAAATGGCTAGAAAAATAAGCTGGTTTTAATCACTTTTTTTCCTATATTCATTCATATTTTAGTATTTAACCATGAATATCAACATCCTTGGTAAAGACAAACATCTTTCAGTTCAATGGTTTCTAGTCCTTCTTCTACTGAATTAATTGGATAATCATCTATTTGGACATAAACACAGAATAACTCCACTGCCCTTGGCAGAATTACTGTAGGCTCATAATAGCTTAAATTTGAGACAAAATTTTACCCATTGTCAGTCTTCCCTCTACCTGAGGTGTTCCAGGCAGCCCCTGATTGACACTGATCAACCATACTGTACCTACTTGGATAATGGAAATCATAACATGATTTGTATATACAAAAGCCCAAGCACGTTTTCTGAGATATCTGATACTCTATCTACTATCCCAGGATGTATGCTTGTAGGCTGGAGAGATGTTTTAACTTCTGTTAAGCTTCTAGGGCTACTATCCACAACACTATTCTGATCATTTTCTAAAAAATTGTACAAACAAATCAGATCTGATATTCAGATAATTAAAAAGTTTAGGACTGCAAATAAGGGATTTCAGCATAATATCACCTTTTCTTAATTCCTCCTAGCTAATATGGAAGTTCAACCTCTTTAATAAGCAGCAATTAGAGCCTCACATTTAAAAAAACCCAACCTTCCAAATTCCTTCTCTGATCACAGGATTTACCATTGCTGCAAAAACTGCAGCTGCCAAAAAAAAAAAACAAGGAAGAGAAAATCCTATATTCCAAAGCAAAGTTTTTCAATATAAGTAGATAGAAAACAAAGCAGAGTTATTTCTCTGAATTAAGAGAAGATAAGAAGCACAGGCCTATGTGTAACACTGCATTGCTTATATTCATGTAAGCTATGCATGAACTTAACAGTCCAAAGATCAACTTAAGAACTTCACCACTGCTCAGATCGGATAAGACGTTCAGATAACATGTTAACCAAGTGTGAGCAGACATAGTGCAATAAGATACTAGAACAAGAGTAGAATTGCTGCCTACTGAGGTGACAAGCTGGGTGTTTAATTACACCTACTGAGACCAGTCCTGTTTTTAAAAAAAAAATCTGCTTCCTCTTTTTTCTGAAAAACAACTTCTAAAAACTAGTATATATTATCATAGAGAAAGCTATGCACACAAAAATGGAGATTTGGAAAGAACTGGAGAGCATCATTAAGCAAAGAGGAGTACTAAAACTAATATCTAAAAAGCAAAGTGAGCTTTCACCTACAACTAATTTGTGTATATATATGTTAACTCCCTAGCTGGTTATAGTTTTTACTACAAGGTGCCTCTAACAAATATTCATCCATCCTTAAGTGCCCCTTGAAGTAGAAGCACAAACAGACCAACACTGAAGATTATCTGTGCCAATTATGGTGTTAGAGTCTAGCTGTCTTTTTCAATTGAAAAAAAGAAAATCCCACTGTCATTTAAAGGCAATAATTTTGCTGCACATGATGATCAAGATGTCTAATTCCACTGGATTTTAACACACTTTTGGGTACTTCACAACACAGTGATTTATGTCCTCAGCTCTCATTTCTTTAGGGTACAAAGCATTGCAGATACCTGGCCCACTACCAGCTGTCAAGACCAGAATTCTCAATGAATCAACAACAGTGTTCAGTTCTATGAAGAAGAAAACACTGATGGACTGGAGTCTTTAATGTCAACATCCTGTCCAAATATGCTGTTAAATCTCAACTTTCAGGGTGTTTAGCAAGCCATTTCTGACTTGCAGGAAGGGACAGATGCTTCTGGAGCAGGCCCATCAGAGAGTGACAAAGATGATTAAGGGGCTGGAACATCTCTTACAAGGAAATGCTGAGGGAGCTGGGCCTGTTCAGCCTTGAGAAGAGACAACTGAAAGGGAACTTTATCAATGTCTGTCACTATATGAAGAGAGAACATCAAGAAGATGGATCCAGGTAACAAAACTGGGATTTAAACTGATTTGTGATGATTCCTCTACTGCCAAAACAGAACAAAAAGTCCACTGTAGTACATGGGTGTGGTCTGAGACAATAGTTTTGGCTGTTGCTACTCAGTTAACTTACTTGGCCATTGATAATTAATCTATTAAGGAAACTAAATAGTAATTAATTTCTACACAAGTTCTCAAGTGTATGCACTCTGTTTCTTACTGTGAATCCAATTCAATATGCAAGGATATTGGCTTTTCCTTTTCTCTGATTTAAGCGTGGACGTGAAATATATTTCATCTGTTAACTCCTGTAATCTTACTCTTTTTCTTAATTCAAAGAACTTCTGTTTTCCATATTAAAACAATCTTATTCGTTCACTTAAAGAGAAGCTATTTGCCAGAAGTCCAATATGTATTTCCAATTCTGTCATCTCTGAACTTTAATTTTTTTAATACATCTCCAAAATAAGGAAATGCCAACTTCATTAGACTCCTCGAGATCATTATTTGGAAAGCACCACGCAAATGCTAATCACCACTAGTTTGAGGCACACTATGTAAATATAGCAGCATTAATTGTTTTCTGGTGAAAATCTTAGTGGGCCTAAAATTATCTATGAGGCAAGACTTCACGGTGTATTCTCAGAGGAGAGATTCATTAAGAAATACACAGGGTGGACTCCTCCAGGTAAGAGCTATCAGGAAGGAAGGACAATGAAAGGTGGCTGGCACCTTTGACAATCATCTTTACAACAGGAAATAATTAGCAAGACACTGCTCTGCTGGCCTGGCTGTCCCCAACTGCTCCCACCCACAAGTCTGCACAGCACAGCTTTTCCAACCCAGGAAAACAATTAATTAATATCTGTAAAATGCTTCTGGAAAAGTCAAGCACTGTGGAAGCACTAAAAATCATAGCTAAGGAGATAGTAAGGAGATGGGAAAGGTTTTAAGTAGCTGAAAAATCTATGCTCTGTGTTTTAATAAAGTATTATTTATTCTTATCACAGAACAGGTATTTGTTCTTAAGTT
The DNA here is from genome assembly GCA_013389925.1 of Aegithalos caudatus. Taxonomy (NCBI): domain Eukaryota; kingdom Metazoa; phylum Chordata; class Aves; order Passeriformes; family Aegithalidae; genus Aegithalos; species Aegithalos caudatus. Next base: position 167,866 of record WEIU01019888.1, on the reverse strand, counting down.
TTAAGCCACCTTTAACCACAGTTCACAGAGAAAAGTACATTTAAAAAAACCTATTTCTAAGATTACTACTGCAGAAATCCTGACAAAAGTATTTATTCAAACTGAACATACAATTTTCACCAGGCAGCATCAAATACCTTTATCATAGAAATCATGCATGCAAAAGGATTGAAGCTTATGTAAATATGTACATTTTGACAGTATACATGCACAAACATTGTGTGAGTTATGTTTGCTCAGAATGTTTTCCTGATAAAAAAAGAAGGGAAGCAACGCTCACTGTCAGCTGCCTTTTCTCTGAAAGCCTCTGCTGGTGCCCAGCTGAACTGGTTAATCCCAAAGAGTTACAGCTGCCCAGCTATGATGTGGCAAAAGGAGCATCGTTCAAGGTCAGAAGTTCTATTATCAACAGAACTAAGAGACAGTATCAAGCTCCTAGCACACAACCTGTACATGTACCCCCAAAACATCTCTGTTCCTTTGAGGCCAAATTTCTCCATTTCCTCCTCACAGGCCCTTTAATGCTGTCCCTCTCTATCTATATAACTCATTATCCACACTGTTCCATAAGGGCACATTTCCATTTCTCTCACAGGCACCACCGATGTCCTGAGAATTCCTCTTTTACTATAACTTGAGCTATGGTATTGAAGAGGATGATCCAAACCAGTCCCAGAATTTATCTACCACAGCTGACTGAGCAGACAGAAACAAGGACAGTCCTCGGAGCAGCCAAACCCCACCAAAATCCCTCAGCCACCAAAACAATTACAAGCAACTCCTCAAAAAAGAAACCAGTGCTCCCTCTTTAGTCTCTTCCTATGACAAGGCATAACAGCAGCTTTAGCTGATGCACAAAGGGCAGCCTTTAATCACACCCTTTACTTACAATACCCTAAACATCTCAGGCACAGCTTCACCACAGATGTTATATTTTGTGGTTTCATCTTCGTCATATTTCATGGGCACAGATTAAGTATTAAATACTATTTTAATAAAGAAATAAATGGATGGCACTTTACTCTTCAAGTCATTAAAACATCTAATTTCTCTCTATAGCATTAGCTGTGTATGTCTGCTGAGTCTTCAATTGTATTTTGAAGAACAAGAAATCACAGACATGGAAACCACATGAGAGAAATGGCCTCAATCCAAAATGAATTAATGTATAATCCTAAACTACATAACTCAGTAGTAGTTTAATGATAGCTTGTCTAATTATACCTTGAGACACTTACTCTGCAATAATGTAGCATAAAATCAGCTCTCATGTACACATATATACACACAATAATCACCCACACAAACACACAATACCTATATATAGAAAGCATTATGTCATTGCTTATAAACAAGAACATCAGAAGTCCATAGTCGGCCAACAAACATGCCATATGTCCTCCATACACTTCATCCCATGAAATTTTTGCATGACAAGCTTCTGAAATATCCAGTTGCAGCAAAGTTGAGCACAATATATGGTATTCCTCGAGTACCTGCATACTTTTTCGGTTTGTGTCAATATGTTTAACTGTAACTCCCAACACAAAGATTTCTTTTGAAGTACGAAGAAATAAAGAAAAAAAAATCATACGCTAAGTTCCTAAGAATACAAGGAATCATGGTGGAAATAAATGAGAGAGACCTGGTTAAATTAGGATGTGTGTATAGGACAGCTCAGATAAAAGACTGGTAATTTTCATTCACACTTTGATTTCCTGTGGGATCAAATGTATAGGTACTGTATTTAGAGATTCACTAGAGTCCAAGAAAATATCCATATGGTCACATGTTCATAACAGTTTCAAGATATGTACTGACTGCATGAAGTTTCTTATAAAACTCCAGGTCAATACTGAACCCCCCACAGAAACACAGAGTTGATACACTAAGATACAGCAAAGTATAAATATCTCCCTCTTTAATCTCCAGATGATCATGGATTTTATTAAACAGATGCCACCCATCTTTCATTTCAGTTAGCTGAAAGAACCAAACAGAAGACCATTTTCATAATGAAAAGGTGAATTCAGTGTGAAGCTTTGTCTAACAAAAGGCTTGAACAGTGAAGCCTAAGCAGAGCTAAGCCATGGTTTCCGAGGGTTCCTCCCAGCACAGAATGCTTATACAGGATAGGGACTGACTGCATACATTCACAGATGTAAAAGGCAAAAATCCAGCAGATAACACGGCAAGAAGTTTCAGTCATGAGTGGGGGAGAACAAACACAAGTTTCTAGGTAGAAAAATCCATAATGAGTCAGTTTCTGAGTTAGAAAGTTGCCTGATCTTTTTCATTCAGTTTCTCAGCAAAGCAAGGCTCTTAAGTGTACTCACACCCAACAGCATTGCAAGCTTTGAGAAAACCCACTCATGCCAGCAGGAGAAATCACCATGAGCAGTGGCCAGCCACGAGGACCATCCAGAGAACAGCCTGTGGGCTCCACCAGGCACAGGAGACACTTCCATCTGGCCTGTCACCTGCAGGAGACACAGAGCAGCTGCTCGGTGATCGCACACATAGCAGCTGAACACCTCCTCTTGAGCACGGTCTGGCACATGCCAGGTGCCACTTCTGCAGTGCTCTGGGGGGTGACATTTGCTGCCAAGGATGGAACAAAGCACTTCTCAGGTCCTGGATCACTCTTTATCCCAAAAACAGGAGCCATCCTATCCCTTAGGCCACATCAAAGTAAGTTCCTCCAAACATATTTTAAGCCAAATCTAACTCACTCTATTAGGCTTATAGAAAACAACCTTCTTATGAGAAAATGAGCTGTATCCATATTTATTTTTATAAGTCCCATGGAAACCAATTAAATTAATTAACCTCTCTCCATCAACTTTTCTATTAAGCCTGTCCTCATGTATAAGAACATGAAGATGGAAGAGGCTAGATCATTTCCCTATTCTAAGCTGGAAAAAAAAAAAAATTAGCAGACAGTGCAATCAGCATTTACAGTGAAAAACTGCTTTCATTTTAAAAATATTTTAAACAGAAAATACCTGTGCTCTCCTAAAATAATTATTTTTTTTTTAAATTCAGCCATCACAAAGTCATAGTATAAAATTTACCATGGTGATTCTGTGCATCCTAGGAATAGTTCCATTATTCTCAGGTTTTAGTGATGGAGTACCCAAAATGAGCACTGATTTCGACTTCCTATATGTCTGCACAAATTAGTTCCTTCATATTCAGATTCCAAGTTTTTTAGAAGCACTCTTTGTACTTCCAACTACTAAGCACCATTCTATTTCAAGAGCTTTCCTCTCACGTGCACTTGCACTTGAATATTTGTATTGTATATATCAAATTCTATTTTTTCCCTGTTAAATCAAAGCAGACCTTCCTCAACTCCTCAGGGAGTTAATTTTCTGATTTTTCAATAAGCTTTCCTCATTTTCTTTAAATCCTCCACAAAAGGACATCCTATTTTTCAATGTAAGACACAAAACTGACTTGTTCCATCAAGTCTCACTAACATAATATACAGCACAAAAATACACCTCCTTTATTTCTGCTCAGTACTTCCCCTACACACTGTAGCCTCATCCTCTGTATAACAAGGGAATTGGTGACCCACAACTTCTGTGAGTCACTGTTCTTCTAATGTAGTTCAAGAGTGACCTAAATCTTTGTTTCCTATTCATTCAACGTTTCATTTAGCTTATTAAAATGAATCTCTACAAGTCAGTTCATCTTATTACGAAGTACAGATCACTCTGAAATTGAATTCCTCTTATTATGTACATACAACAACCTTTTCATTCATGTAGAATCTCAAAGTTTAAGAACTAATTTTTTTTAAGAAGTGATGCTAGTCACAACCACAGTGCTTTTCACACCTCTATCTATTAAAGGGTCAAACTGTGACACATGGTACATAAGAAAGTAGGGGAGATCAGACATAAAACACCAATACCTCCGGAGGGAGGATTTTTCCTTCCTGTGAATAGAGTTGAGAGGCTAAAATACCATTAGCTATGAGAAATCTAATGTTAATCTGAAGTCATGTAACAGAATCTGAAATTAATTCAGCTGCCAAGAAATTGCTGCCATCATTAGCTATATACAAAACAAGATCTTTCTCCCTTGTTTAGCCACATGGGACAGTGGATTATCAAAGTTCAAAAAACAAAAAGAAGATCAGCAGCATTCCCTGAGCTCAGAGAATAAGACTGTCAGCTCATGCAATTTGCATTACTTTGGGCACTGCAGACATAACCAGCTCTCAGGGAGACTATCAGTTTTTAATTTCTACCATTTTAAACACTTTTGAGGATGTGTTGTGAAGGCAAAACTTGGATCTGGTGCAGCCATTCCTACGATGCAGCCAGGCCTCACGCCCATCTCATGCACACGAAAAATCTTATCCTCAGGAAGAACATAAGATATCAACCCACCCCAAAATATTCTTCCTACCAGTTTCATGCCAGAATTTCTGCATACTTAGTAACACTCATTGGACTTCACTTCAACTTGCCCTGCATTCCCTTTAGAACACACAGGCTTTTAACCATCAACACACATTTTGGCATGAAACTTCAAGTTTACACACCCACTATATGAAGAGCATATTAAATTGATTTTTTTAAAATATAGTGGCTACAGCTACTTGTATTTGCCACAGCCAGGAACAAACAATAAACAAAAAGCATATCATTTAAGTGTTAAAAAAAACTTACCAATACAATTTTTCACACCACAACTGATCTAGAGAATGTATACATTGTGGAGGCAAAAATTCTTTAAGCCAAAAATCTTAAAGACTCTATCATTATATTTTCTAAGAGCACACTTTCCTCCCATCAAGTTGTGTGAATAACTCCAAGTCCAGCCTTTTCTCTAAAAGCCAGAACTTTATTATAATGGATTTCCATCATAAAATTAAAATCTTTTAGGTCTCCATGACTAACTGTGCCCAAGCAGCGACATCAACAATTTCATATCTTGAACTACATTTCATTTCATTATAGCCTAAGGGGTGGAAATAACAGCATACCTGAAACCTCTATCATGAACCAAAAATATTAGAAAGAAAAATCCAAATATGCAGGAATTGCTGAAATGATGCTTTAAATACACTTTAAATATTTAAAATATGTTGCTGAATTATTAATTGAATGTTTAAAAATACAGGGATTAGCTCTCAAATTTTGTATCTGTGTATTATTTTCTTGATCTCCATCACTTCCCTTGTCTGCGCTTTCTAGGGAAGAGTCTTGAAACCCCATTAGCAGCCTGAATTACTTTTGGATTTAGGGAGAGCTTAACCCAGCTTTTCAGGAATGATAGTATTTTCTCAAAAGCCATGGTGGTTGTTACCAGCTTTAATAACATAGTGTTTATTACACTCAGTACATGGATAAAATGTGATTTAGATGAATGAAGTACTTATGCATGAACAACAATTGTTGTAAATGGTGCACCCTCCTCAACTCCCCTAAAGACATCAGTCCCTCCACACAATCACAAGCAATCATATTCTTTTCAACTACACTAACTCATGCACAGCAGAAAGCTGGCTAGGAGCTGCAGGAAAGCTACTGTCCTGCTAGAATTACACGTTACCCCCCTCTATTTCTGCAGTTTCAAATCTAGGCAGATCTCCTCAGCAGACAGAAACAGTGGAGTGTCAGATGAGGACAAAGGAGGAGCCTGATCCAGAGCACACCCCAAGGGTACAGTCGTTTACACGGGCAGGATCTGGAGATGCACTCAGCTAACAAGGGTAGGCAGTGTGAAACCATTCCACAAGCACTAAAATCCCAAGGAAGAAGGAGCAGGAAAGCACACTACTCTCTTCCTTGGGAAAACTCCACTGCAAGCTGCTGTGAAGAGGTACACAGAAAAAAACAGGATCCCAAATCCAAAGCTGCTAGGTTAAAAACCTGAAGCATAGGAGGTTCTGCATTGTTCTGCTAAAACAGAAGACCCACATGCTGCTCCCTTTGAACAGAGTCCAAAAAAGAAACAGAAGGTAAAAAACAGCCTAAGAAGCTACCTAGCCTTTCACAATATATCCTTAAGGTGAATGAAGGGTAAGCACTAGGACAGATGGCAGAAACTTTTAAAGCCTACCAGCGGCCTTTTTTTTTCTTTTGTAATCAGATGTAGCTGTAGAGATTAGCACAACATAGTACACAGTTTGAGGATTACACTGAAATTCATCTCTGCATGTATCTACTCCTAGGCAAATAAACAAACACAAAATATATTCTGTTTCATCTCCAGCCGAGTTACAATTTTCAACAAATTCCAATTTCCATCAAACCTGACCTCTTCAGTAAATGCCACTCCACTGGCAATCCCTCAGGGCATGAAAGGGACAAAGTGAGGCATGCAGATGCTCTACTGTAGTGTTAATAAACACACCTGGTGCAGGTAGCTCGGCTTGCAAGCTGCAGATTGAAATGCATACGGAGCTCTGGGTGGAAACCCAGACTAGAGCCCTGACCTGCCAACCCTTGGGATAACAAAGAACACAACATGGGTGTCACTGCCAGCTGAATGGAGACAGAGCGTAGCAGGAGAGGAAGATACAGGAAGAAAAGCAAAAATATCTCCTGAAATAATTTCATCTGTACATACCCCAGTGACTAGTGTCTTTCCCTTAGTACTATGAACGTATGCAGAATATTACCTTGTTCACTTATATAGACTTCACTAGGAGCATACTTTGAGAAAGGATTGTAGGACAGGGAATAAAGAGAATCACATTTTGTTCATAATAGCTTTTGACTTGGGAATGCAGAAGACATCCACACAGCATATTCTGGTTAATTTACTTTGATATGTGAAGATTAACTCCAGGGAAATAAAAATAATACATTCAAGGATTCTTTCTTCTACCCATGTAATTGTCTCTATTGTCACAGATTCATTAAATCCCTCTGGTAAACCCATAAGTATTACAAGCAGCTGTATTCAAGATAATAAAGTAGCCCATGCAATAACTTTCCCCAATAACCATAATACATAATGTACATAATACATAATAGATAAAATAGAAAAGATCTTTTTCACACATACATACAGTAACCAGAGCTCAACTGAAGTACAACCAGCACTGACTGAAGCATAACTAACAGGAGCAAAGGGAAGACTACCACAGTGCCAAAGAAAGAATCCCAGCTTAAAAAAGGATGGCTCATCCTTGAGTCACTTGGCTGTACCCTGCATACCCATTTATCTCAGCTGAAACTGTCATTCCCATAAACAGGTGTATTTTTTGCATACAAGCTCAGCAAATGTTTTTAACTGGAACGCAGCAACACCTGCCTGACAGAGCAAACCAAGCTCATTTTATATCCAAACTTGACTTGAATAATCACAGTACTGCCCTGCCCAAACTGTTTTCCAAAACAAACACATGAGGAGGGTTTTGATGTTGTTACTGTGCCAAACACTTAGGCAATACCATTATTTTTCAGTCATTCTCTTCAACATTTTTTTCTCCCATTTTTGCTCAGGTACAGTTCAGAAAAGTAATATGCTTTCCAAATCTTAGCATAAAGACTGAAGTACTGAAACATAACGTTCCATTAAGTTTCTCTTGACAAAAAAGACTCCTTGGCTTTATTTCTAAGCTCATTTTCCACTAGAGCAAGAAAACACCTAAAATGCTTCAGTAGGAATGCACTCTATTTGAATACAAATATTTGGATTTTGCATTCACGACTATTTGCTAAATGTTTTGCTATTACCCAGAAAATAGATGCCTCTGAAGTTTTCTCCTACTTCCCTATTTTTAACAAACCTCAAACCAGAGGTAACAGAGAGAAGCATAAATTAGCAGTTTCCCATCTTCAGCTGAGTACCTGTTATTGGGATCTTTCCCTCAGTTGTTACACTATGGCCAGCCAGCCCAATACAGACTTCACTAAGTAGGCACACTTTCTGTCCTTTCAAGCACTCAGGCTAGTTCAAAGCAAAACCAATTCAACTGCGTGTTCTTCACAGCAGGGTTTGGGCTTTCCATTCTTTTCTGACACCACAGAATAAAAAGAATAGATCTGCTGATAGATGTTCTGAGTGTCAACGTGAACAGACCAATTAAAAAACACAACAGGTGATACTTTTCCAGTCAAAAGCTGAGTTAAATAAAAGGTTCATGGCTGCAAAATGCTTGCTTAAGGACTTCAGGTAAGTAATAATAATAAAAAAAGGAAGCAAATCCTCAGGTGTGTTGTAAATGGATACAACATAAGGGCTTAAACAAATCAATTCTCATCAAGCAGGCGTCAGTCCAACACCCTGAATAAATGCTCCAGCACACACTTTCAAAAAAGGTGATATAAAATAACCCAGGGGAAGGGAGGAATACCAATTAAAAAAAAAAAAAAAAGCCCCAAACAAACAACAACTTAAGAAGAGCATTCAGGTTTTTTTTTCCCTCATATACCATTATCAATGCCAGACGTAATGAGGCCTAGTAACCTACAGATTTGCATGTTGTAGTTGGTTCATTTCAATGTCTAAGAAGCTCTGAGCAGCTGGAACACACGTAAGACTCCACTCCTAGGTGGACTCTTTGATGCTGATCATAAAATGCAGCCTTTTTCCCAGCCAGAGAATTTACCTAAGTGTCTCTCCTCCGTTTTCTCAAAACTTAATAAAACTTTAATTTTTAAGACTTCCAATCTTTTGTCAAATAATGTTGAAAGCAACCAAGAAGTTCAAAAACATTTGGTGCAGCTTGTGCAGTAGGATCCTTGGACAGTAGGATAAGCAAGTATTGTTTCCATAGAAAATCAGAAGTTGTTTTCTCTGTAATGAGTTTTCATTTTTTGTCCAAGCAGTATAATTTACCAAAGGTCTGCAAGCCTCATTTTTAACTACTAGCACAGAAAACCAGTTCGAAGAGAAACAGAGGAGAACCAACAACATACCAAGGAAGGGGTGCTAGAGGCACTGCAGATGCAAAGCTACTGCATTTTCTGGCTACACCATCCTTCTTTCACTGCCATCAGCAGCCACTGCTCAGCCTAATAAATACAAACAGGAGCTACCTGTGTTGAGCTCCACTGACAGAAGCAGTGCTGTAACAGTAGCTCTGTACCTAGATCCACAAGTGTACATTTGACAACAGCTTTAAATTCCTCTTATTACCAAAAAAACCCCCACTTCTGTAGATTTCATATAGTTACAGTTTTTATTATCTGAATTAGAAAGAAATAGCGGGTTTTAAAAACCTACTAATAAAAAAACTAGGCAACAAAAGGAGTTTAAACTCCCTTTTTTTTTTTTAAACTGAAGGGGGTGGGCATCTTCACTGTCCTTCCAAGCCTACCAAAAATCCTTCACTTGAAACAGTTGTTTAATTTCTCACAATTCCTCACTTATAGCTCACATGCCTCTCTCAAGCTGTTCTGTGTCATGTCAAGTTTTGTTTTGTTTTAACTACAGAAACCCTTTATGACAAGGATTTAGTCTATATTTAGAAAATGCTGCAGAAGATAAAGTGCTGTGTAAAGGTTTTACGGTTTCTCTGGTGTTCAACTTCAGCATTTTAGAAGTCACATGCACTGTCCTATGCAAACTATAAGAATCATTACTGTGATTAGGCAATTGCTTCTTTTATACATGCCCCCCTTTAACTATTTTCAAAGCATACAGAACCACAATGAAACATTTACAATGCAAGATGTCGGTAAAATTCAAATGAAAGAATGAGAAAATAGACAAAAACCTAAAATTTTCACACCCTTTTCCAGCAGTAACTTCTTGTTCACATTCTTCAATAAACAGTGTAATCCTAAGTCACTCAAATCAAGGCAACAAATAATGTGTGTACTGCAATAAACAGCTCTGAGAACCATCTTGCCCACAACAAAATAAACTCCTTAAACCAGGCTAAGTAGCATTTTTTTTCTTTTGCTATTTTCTGCCTACCCCTGCCCCCAGTTATTAAGTACCTGGATATCTGAGTGGATTTCTGTTCAAATTTTACTGTTGCTAAAGCAATAAATGAAAGAAACCCTTTTTTTTCCCTGAACCATTCACTATTCCATATTAAAAACAGTGTAGCTTTCAACTGAAACAACCATTGCTGACCTTCTTTCACTGAAGACATTTCTATTTCATATATACTCACATGTACACATGCATGCAGTATTTACCCCAGAAAACTCATTCCCATAGTGTCTCAGGAATATTATGCATCCCTGTAAGCAACTTGCAGAATGGGTTAGTTAAAAGCTTCATTCAAGTCATATTAACATCCTAGCCTTCTTCACCTGCTAATGCCCTGAAATTTAAACTGTTTCAGGTAAAAATGATATTTGTCCCTTGACAAAGAGGATTCTAATGCCTAAGTTACTAGGCCTTTAGCTAAGCCATGTAAGGTGGCTATTTGCATGTTCTTAGCTCATACCAAATACCAAATAAAAAGAGCTTACTAGCAAAACTAAGAAAAATAGACACAAGTGTTGCAGAGCTGCAGATCTGGCAGTGTAAAACAGCCTTGTAGCTTCTGGTTCTGATTTCTGCCTGTAATAAATTTAATCTGTAACAAAACCCATCATTAACAGACAATTGTACATTACTCCCTTATTAAGGGCCATGAGCAAGTACTAGAGAGTGGTGTGAAATTTGCTGAGATGCTGCCACAGACAGACACCAAAACCATAATTGACCAAGATCAGGATGTTGGGATGAGGATTTACAGACAATAGAGATTACCTTCCGGCTCATGTGACTAATCCCTAAATGTCTTCTAACATGTTTTTAGTGGTTGAGTAGAGCAAAGGCAGAGAGCTTTATGAACAGAACTGCTGATTTTCCCTTCATTCCCCACCACCTCTCCTCTGTGTCTTTTTCTTCCCCATCTCAGCAAATGGCCCAGAGTTTGCTATCTATAAAATAAAGATTAGCAGATAAAAAAAGCTATTTGTGGTGCCAGCTCTTACCACCTGACAAACTAATTTCTTCATATTTCTTTTATTTCCTTCTCATCTACTCCATATGCACATTTTACCCAACTCTTCAGCCAATACTACTTTGAAACAGTTTTTCCCAATCTTATATTCTTCCTTCTACTTTCCCATTATTCACCTAATTCTGAATTTTTTTAAATCTAGGCAATAATTTTGACTACCCTGGTCTTTTCAATCTCTGCTCCAGCTGGACTTCATAAAAGCTCTAAATGCCTTGTGTTGTCGCCTTGCTTAATCACCATTAGTACAGCATGGGTACCTACAGGTAAAAGGCAGTTTATTTTCAGACACTGAACTCATTCACGTCAGTTGTACTTGCAGTCTTAAACATCAAAAAATTCCTATTCTTTTGGACTTACTTATTGTAAGAAACATTCTTATAACCTAATTTTTAGAAGTACTACGAATTTAATGATGTAACAAAAATCACCAAAACAGTACAAGCTCAGTAACTTTTGAAAATCAGTCCCTGAAAAAAATAAATGTTGTACAAAGCAAACAGACATATATAATTTAAGGGTATAATCAAGGCCTCATTAAAACCAGTAGCAGTTCTGCCACCAGGCTATGGGACCAACACTTCTCTCCGAGCTCACAGCCGCTGCACTGAAAAACTGTGTTCAAAACTGTAACAAATTAGGATGCTTGAGTGTCCTGCTGATAGTATAACCTCTGTACTAACTAGCTAAAAAACACTACATATTCACGTAATTCAAAATTTAAATTCATGTAAAACAAAACCATTTTATTTTGCTATTCACAGAGAGAGCAGAGCCTCCTATCACGTTTCTTCCACCACATCTACTTTTACATACAGAAACAGCAAAACCAGAAGAGAACAGGAGATGCCTACATGGCTCTCCCAGCCCAGGATCCTTGACAGCTCATTAACCTCTAACAGAAGAAATCAACTGGAATGCCTTCAGAGGCTGCCTCTGGAAGACATGCAGGTGTGCCTTCACATGCTGGCTGGTGTGTTCTCCAAATAGCAAAGCAGTCATGCAACAAAGAAAGGGTCTGGAACATAAACCCTATGAGGAGAGGCTGAGGGTTCCATAGGCTGGAGAAAATGACTCTTAAGGGAGGCCTTAACACTCTCCACAACCACCTGAAATGAGGCTGTGTCTGAGGCACCCCAAGGCTGTGGGTCAAGGCAGCAGGACAAAGGGAGACAGCCTGAAGCTGCACCAAAGGAAGTTCAGCCTGAATATTAGGAAAAATTCTTCACTAGAAGAGTGGTTAAGCATTGGAACAGTCTGCCCAGGAAAGTGGTGGAGTCACAGTCCCTGGAAGTATTACAAAAATGAGACATGGCAGTTTGTGATATGGTTTAGTGGGCATATTTCTATTTGATAAAAGGTTGAACTCAATCTCATTTCCAACCTTAATGATCCTATGATTCTACTATACCACAGTGTTTGTGCATTCCACATGCAAATTGAAACTAATATATGCTACATCATATCAACTTGGACATGCCATTTCCTGCAGATGCTGGGTGGCCCAGCTTAAAACGTACTTGGTTCAAGTATCAAGAAATATTAAAAGCTCAACATGTCACTTTAAGCACAATTTATACCTTACAGTCACAGATGAAGGCATGATCTGCACTCAATGTATTTGAGAGGTCTCAATGAATGTGAAAGAACGTACAACATCTTGCAGTATCCCTTTACTTGAAATAAATATGGATCAAGTCACATTATTTTTCCTTTTGCCATTTTCTCCCACTCATCTCCCTTCAGCAAAATCAAGAGAAAAAAAATGAATATATTATTGCAGGATTTGCTTCCCAAGGCAGTTTATTAATATTTCTGAATACTCCAAGTGAAATTATCTTCTTAGCATTTTCATCCTTCTAATATATACACATATTCTTATTGAAAGCTTCAGTGTTAACAACGAAATAAATATTCTTGCACAGAATGAAGTAATGAGTGTGGTGACAACTAATAAAAATAAATGAAAGGCAATCTATTTTTGGCAGGGCTGTTACTCTGTTTCCATTGCCTCTGTGCCACAACATGTTCAGTTGGTCATCAAGAATCTAGCCACCATATTTTAAAGTCATAAAACCTGATGAAACAGTTACCAGGGCACTTGTTCAAATCAGCAGCAATTCTGCCACTGGCCCAAACTTCTTCAAGAATAGATGGTTCAAGTCACTCTTCTCCTCTCTCCTTGCCAGTCATTTAGTAAAAAACGAAGACAAAACCCTTTAATAAATAAACAAGCCAGGATAGTTCTGAAATATAGCCCCACAAATTGGCACTGCACTAAATTAGTTAGAAGACACTGTAGAATTTGGAATTAGTACCGAGCACACAGGACAAAATAGAAAGCACAAACTGCTGGTGTATTTGGATATTGGCAGGGTAAGCAAAGACTGCCACTGCCACTTAGGCACAGCAAACCTCTCCCTCTGACCACATTCTGGATGTACTGGGTGTCTCCATCTTTCTCTCATTGTGAGATCTGGCTGGCATTGCACACAGTGACAGTTTAACATCATTGGGAAGTGACATCTGAACAGATGTCGTTGCTTCTTAGGTAAATGACAGGGTTTTGACTATGCCATAAGCAACACACAGGTGAGAAACCTGTTGAATACTCCTGTACTCTCACCCAAATCTAAATCCCACCATACTATGCAAAATCAATACATCACTTAGAGCTGATATTTTCTTATTAAAATGTTTAATGAGATCACATAAAGATGGCACACCAAACTAGGATCAGTAAAGGGGCCCAAAACCAAGCACGAAATAAGCAAAAAAAGTCAGAGCTGGATATGCACTAGAACCATACAATATACTTTCAGAAGCAACAATCTGTACTACCAAAATTTATAATGAACTGTTTTTAAAAGCTTTCTATCAGTCTGTCACAACTGGTTCTTCACACTGGAAAACAGCTATGATCCTCAGAAGCATTACTGACTGAGCTGGATCTCAAATTCCTGATATGCTAGAGCATTATGAAAAATTAAGTGGTATTTCCTTAAATAATGTAAAAGCATCATTACATTCTACGAGTGCAGAACTGCTTTCTCCCAAACTTAACAAGACAGTGAAATCCAGGGAAAGCTCTTTTGCCTAGACTAAAAAATAGTCATCTGACAGTAATTAGTCTTTATTGAGAAGATGCTGCATAACTTTACACACAATCTTGTAATTGGATCTGTAAGAAGTTTCCAGATCTATGCCAAGTTATCAAACAAACTATATGAACACAGTTAATCCATTATGATAAGACCCTGGGACTTGGCATGCAAATTCCAGTTCAACTGTCTTTATCATAAATCAGCTGTGTGACTTCCACACATCACTGCTTCAATGTGCTATGTATGAGGAAAGAACTACACGTCCGTACCTCAACACTCATGTGGGCCTTCATAGCAATAATCAGGGCAAAAACACAGCATCATGTACAGGCAACATACAACGTTTGGACACAAAACCATCATCACCCAGATCTGGTAATCCCTCTCAACAGTGCGTTTTTCATTTTTAGGCTTCAGTTTTTGTGCAGAATTACAAAACACACGCAACAAGACTACAGTGCACATTCAATAAAAATCTTGCTTCTTCTACATCTAGGACTTGACTACTTGTACTTATTGCCTGCCCGTAGCTTCTTTTCCTTTACTTGAAACCAACTATCCTCTACAGGGTAGTCACATTTCATGTAAAGGCAGCAGGCTTCCTAGAAAGCATTATTACTACTACTACTATTATTATTATTACTATTATTATCATTTCACTGCCATACAACAGACAAATGATAGTAGAGCCTTCAGTCATGGAGTGAGTTTCTATTATCTAAGCGACATACCCCATGATGTAGTGCACTGAGAACAAATCAAGAAGCAGTAAGTAGAAGTAACCACGTATTTAACTAGCAAAAAGCTATAGAGGTTTAATACTGACGCCTGTAAAATATACAGCTGCATCTTCCATACTCTTAAAGTTACAGGTCCTTGCTAAAGCACAGGAATATATATGAAATCTTACCAGTACAAATGACAACACACATTTTAGGTACTTGAGAGTTTTGTTATTTTACATGCCGTCTCACAGAGCCAGTACACTCAATAGTTAAAGTCTAATACAAAAGCGTATTTACTTTTTCAGGGTAACCCAGGTTAATGTCACGGCAGAAAACGGCCAAATAAAGGCAATATTCAAATAAAAACCTGAGGAAACTGCAGTCATTTCTCAGGAAACAAACCCAGCCCCTACTTGCCATTATTCATGTGTCTATTTCCTTTTGTTTCCCTCCCACCTGGTGATGAACCCCTCCAATTACAGTAAAATGATTCTCAAGGGGAAGACCCGAGGCACTAAATCTTACAACAAGGAGTAACTTCTACAAGACAGAAGATATAGCTCAGTTCCTCACCACAACAAGCTGGTAGCTGTTTAATTTAACTAAGTGTTCATAAGGTTTCTTTCCATTGATATGTTCACTGACACATGAATGTTATTTCATGTCATGCTTTACTATTATCATTCAACCTCAGACCACAGTTCAACATTCACTTCTTCCCTTGCCTCAAGGGAAGGTAAATACACAGCCTCCCTTTATTAGGAGGCTTCCAAAAGTACAGTGAAAACAAACCAATTAAACAGTATCAAAGTGTCATGATTCTAGAAGAGCTAGGTAGATTTATGATTTTTAAAAACTATCACTGAGTTTAATTTTACAAAATGTTTTTCTCAGTAAATTATTTGTATCTGTATGATTCCCAACATCATATGAAACATACAGTTGCCATTTTTCTTTCTAGTACTCCAGATGGGCTAATCCAACAAAGCCACAGGATCTTGCATGAACTTCCATGGAAGAGTGGGAATGGAGCAACTTCTTTACATCTCTTTCAATTTATGAAACGCTCCAGCAAAAAAAAAGCTCCAAAACACTTGCAAACCTAACTCTTCAATGTCAACTTCAAAGGCTCATGTGACACTAGGTTTGAATCAAAAAGGAGAAATCCAACCACACGCACCTTATGCAGCACAGGAGATGCTGCTCTCACATCACCACATGTGCAGACCTAAGGATATAAGATGCTTTTTCAGCATCTTCTGTTACTTACAGACTTAAAAACCAAACATTAACTCATCAAATCAGACATGGTACATGCCCTATGTGCTGTTCCAGGTCATCCTTCTAGTACAGCTCCCTATATCTGCTGCCCTACTCAGGCCTGCACCAAGATCTCCAGAAGGCAGGCCTGACTCAAGCCACCAGCTACTCCAAAAAGTCCAGCCAGGGATTAGAGCCAGGGTTACAAGACTTCACCCTGTGGGCTGACTTTCCCACTGAACAAAATTCCCTCACCCAACTATGGCAAAAAGCTGCTGCACTTAATTTCTTTCCAAGCCAAACTGGGGAAGTCAGTCAAACCACAGGGACCACTGCACTCCAGACTCAACGAGTGCAGAAAATACCCCTTGCTTTTATGTCTCCCTTTCAGCAGATCCTGGACAGCTATGTATTATTACTTTCTCCTGAGACAGTGCTATGTATTTATGGGATGCTGCTCTCTGGGATGCAAGAGATGAATAATATCTCAGTCATCATCATGATGTCTCTAAGAGGACTTTCCAAGACTAGTTGTTCCTCTGGGTTATTCCAGGTCTGAGTCAGCCCTTCCCATTTACATTTCCAAGAAAACATTCTTGAAATATTTTTTACTGTTTTTGTAATAATTTCCTTACAGCAGCCTCAAAAATCACAGCTAAAGGAGGTTACTCAAGAGATCATCACTAATGCCAAAAAAACCCCAAAGTGTACTACTGCTACTTCCAGCTAAATACAAACGTTGTCATCCTTTATACCAATTGCATTTGTAGTACAGGCACACATACAATGAAGAGTTGTAAAGAGGACAAGAACCTCCCTGAATGATTAGGCACAATGTCTTTGCTATCTGAGCTTTTTCTGTTCATTAATATTTCACTTTTATATATTCCTCAGCTGCTTTTACAACATGTTCCTTTCTCTCCTTCTTAAGTATGAGCAAGGAGAATTGTTTGAAGTAACTAGTAGACCTTGCCTCACATCCCCACCTCCGTGCCCCCTGAGAGTTTAACACTTCAAGCGCAATATATACTAGATAGAAAAACACATCTGGCATAGAGAGGGATGAGAGAATACTCTAAGTCTCCTTTCTGGTTTCATTGAACTATAAAGGTGTGCAATAAGAAAAGAAAGCATACTGCAGTTTGTCTATGCTAAGGCACTTACTGCTGTCAATCCCAAAAGACAGAGGTATAAAGCTGAGAGGGAGGGAGGGAGGGGGGATCCCTTCTCTGAGGAAAAGCAAAATAACCCCATTCCTTTGCAGGACAGCTTACAGCAACATCCTTTCCTTGCAGAAAGTCAAAGACAACCTCTTTATGTAGGAGCAGCAACACAAAAACTATCTAGAGAAAATAAAGGATTTCCACGAACCTCTCCCATAATAAGCACTACCATCACCATCTGCTCCACTTTTTAAGCTTGCCATGCGATTTTAGAAAACATATGCAGCATCCTCCAGCTCCTGCCTCCAAATCCATGGCAAGGGTCACACATGACCGCCAGTGGCCGGGCCCTACCCATCCCCATTTCTGAAACCACTTCTTGTCCGTTTCACAGGTTAACTGCAGATCGCCTAACACACAAACGGATGGAAAGGGGGAGAAACGGAAAGAAACGCCAAAAAATAAACAAAAAAAGGACGTGATTTCTTACCCGTCACCTGCAACAGAGAGGCCGGAGCGACGGCCAGCGAGGTTCAGCCGCCGGGCACCGGCTGCCCGCGCCGTGCCC
>WEIU01019888.1:134441-149492 GCA_013389925.1 Aegithalos caudatus | reverse complement strand
TGTGCCGGTGCGGGGCGCGTGTTCCCGCGGCGCGGAGCCGGGCTGCCTCGGTCTCTGGGTGTGCGAGGGGCGATGAGCGTGTGCCCGCCTGTGCGGGTGGGCTGGCTGTGTGTGCGCGCTTCCCCGCGCCTGTCCGTGTGTCCCCGAGCCGAGCAGCTCCCCCGGCCTCCTCGGGCGAGAGGCGAGCAACTGAGAGGAGAAAGTCCGAGTTCCCCCCGCGAGGAACTCAGCTCCGCTCCGGTGTGTTTACACTCACCGTCTGCTCAGGCATTTGTACGTATTTTTCCCTTTCCCGAAGGGCGGCGGAGCCCTCTGATTTCACTTCCTCGTCCTCTTTTCCAGAGATGTGTTTTGCAGTCATTTCCCAGTTGCTCGTGACCATCCCGGTGCATTGCTGGTCCTAGGGAGGGAATGAGGAAACAACGTTTAAGAAGCAGCTGCACGCCAAGGACAGTCTCGGCTGCACCGGTCTAGGAGCAGGAATGATTTCCCTGAAATACCAGGTGAGGCAGAGGTCAATTACATGGCGTTTAGATGTAATGAATTAAGTTCCTTACTCAATTCAGAAGGATAAGATAAAGCAGAGAAGTGGCCGTATTCTCTGAGACTAATATGACTGAGTTGTCATATACTGGGTCTTTTTGCCGATTTATGTAGGATCTCTCCTGTATCACCCAAAGTGAGCTACCTTGCCGCATTAAGAACAATTGAGTAAAATTAGTGATGACTCAGAAGTGATAGACTGCAGATATGTTCCTATCCTCTCATACCAAAAAATAACATGCATTAAACTCCTGGCACTGAAGAAACATATTGACTTTGCAGACTTGAGTGTGAACAGGAATAAAGCGTGTTCCTTCTGTAACATCAGTGCTTATGCTGCAATCGCAACGCAAAGAGCTCTCAACTATTAGGCTATAGAAAAATGCAGATCCAGAATGGAGTCAAAGAGTTTTGAAGAATTCTGAGTAAAACAGATTTTGACAAAATACAGCTATATAACTTGAGCAACACTGAGGTTCCATGAAATTCTGAATAATTGTCTGGGAGTGCAGAAGTCCGTGTCATACTTCGTATGA
The DNA here is from genome assembly GCA_013389925.1 of Aegithalos caudatus. Taxonomy (NCBI): domain Eukaryota; kingdom Metazoa; phylum Chordata; class Aves; order Passeriformes; family Aegithalidae; genus Aegithalos; species Aegithalos caudatus. Next base: position 148,413 of record WEIU01019888.1, on the reverse strand, counting down.
AAGTATCAAGAAACTGAATGCTTATAAATATGTCTTTACAACACTAATCTTTGAAACAATTGAGTTCACCATACCTCATTATATTTAAATATAACTGTCAATCTGTTCAACATATTCACAACATTGTTCAATGAAATGTGATAACCAAATCTGAAGGCGTTTCTGTTTCTTCTTGGGCCAGATGATAAACCTAAACCACATAAAATATTTTATAATCGCAGGGGAAAGTTTGGCATATGCAGCACATAGCAGCACTGCAAAAAATGCTACATGGAGAGAAATATTTTTAGTAACCTGTCATCTGCATTTAAAAGTCAAAAGATCTCATGTGACACAGCCCCAAGAGTGTTCATTACTGGAAGTACCTACCTTCACAATTTGGGAATTTCAAACACGAGTATGCAGTAACCAGATTACTGAGAGATGGCAACCTACAAAGTGTTTAAGCAACTGCATGGCCATGATTCGTCTCAATGAAGATGAGGGTATTTGTCACAAGTAAAATTATGGGCCTGCTTAGCCACTTGGTTAAGCTGAGTCAGCCTTGATTGTTGAGGCACAGGAGTCTGTGTTTTGCTGAATCAGGCATCTCCTAACAGTCTTGCATGATTTTTGAACTCTACCTCCCTACCTTCCTTAATCCTTGTATTCAGCAGAAGATTCACAGAGCCTCCTAACGGTTAACTCTGGCTCTCCAGTTTCCATCAGTTCTCTTTCCTCTCTCCATTGCCCTGAAAGGGAAAAAGAGCCCTTGTAATTAACCAGAATTTCCAGATACACTCACAAGTGACGCTTCCAGTGAGGCTCTCAAGGCTTTGATCAGTCCAATGACACAAACAGAGACAGCACCTAGAGGTTGTATGGAACCATGTCACCTTTTCCAAATTCTAGGGACTAGGAGACACAAAAAAGGCCTAAACATGGTTGTAAGCTTAACCATTGAGCAATAGCTGTGCTGAAGTAGGTTTGCTACATGAGAACCCAGCAGATAGCTATGGGAGTTACTGGAGAAGGAACTACTTGTGGTCACTACACCCCTGCATCTCCCCAAGCACGTGTAAACAAATTCTCTTTTCCCTCCAGTTTCCTGCTCATGTAGCCCTGGTGACCAGAAAGCCTCTCTTGCAAGCTCTGACAGGGTGTTTCACCACAATCTTCCTTAGTTTTTGCTAGCACTATAAAGCCTTAAAAGGAAATTTCAGATTCAGAGGTGCAGATTACCCAGATCAAGACATTCTCATTGAATAAGATATGTGTTGTTCAAGTCATTACAACTGGTATGTCTGACTCCCTTGAATCATCTGTCTGCTCTTTTTATTCTCTCTGTTGATATTCAGTCATTCATTGTTGCCTGACCAAGGATTTCACATTATCCCCATGTTTGATGTCTCCTTCCAAAAAATAAGAGGAATTCATATTTTTCACACTTGTATCCTTTTGTGATTTTGTTTCTACATGTATGGATCCAGCACAGGCAGACACAGGGGAAGCTGACACATGTGAGATCAAATTGATTTCAAAAGCTATGTCCATCAGGGTTGAATATGTACCCCTGTGTGACCTTCTTCAAGGTCTCAGCCCTTGACCAAACAAGCCTCTCTTTATTCTCAAGAAAAGTCTTGGGGCACAGGGAAGCACTAGTCTGTCTTATTCAATCAACCCAACATGCAATAGCTGTCTGCCTAAGTGATCCTAACTGCATGAATTTTGTGTCTGGCCAGAGCTATAAACAGTCCTTGCAGGTAAAACAGATTAATTTCTGTTTTGTAGGAGCATTTTATGACCCTGAAAAGAGCCAGTTTTGGAGCACAGGTAAGTATGCCAAGCAGTGACTCATGACCACAGGCTGGGAGAACAACCTCACCTTGTCACTGGGGTATGCTGGGAGCCCCAGGGGATGTATGGATATCACTAAATGTTTTTCCCTTACAGTACTGTTTGAGCCAGGGATGTTGTCACACCATAGTGAGCATGGAGCACTCTGGTCAGGTCCTGGTTTACATTACCATCAGAGCAGAGGACAAAGGAGGCCTCCTGTACCAAATTGCTTTCTCTTTCCTTTCAAGAGACATCTGCTCAGTGAAGCATTGTCACACTAATCAATATGTATTGGTTTTGTATTCCATATGATCATATCCACTTACACCTTTGGATCAAGGATTAATCAAGTGACTTTCCCCTTGCTGTATTGTCCTGTGTATGTGTAATGTACTGAATAAATACTGCAAACAGTCAATTTCTTAAAAGCTATGAATTTTATCATGGTAACACTGAAATCTCAAAGGAGGTTGAAGTCCACTGTAGTTAACCATAAAATAATAATAATCTGAAACAGTTTTTGAATTAAGGTTCATGCATTTTGTTCCACACTTTTAAACAGGCTGTAAATTGATTTATACTCTGTCTCTTTGCTCCCTCAGCACCAATGGCAAAAATTACTATAGAACTATAACCACCTTCACTACTGAAGCCAGAAAGGATAATTACATCTAGAAATATAGAATTCCTATTCATTCAAAAAGATTAATTATCCTTACACTTCAAAATTCTGTTTAGTAAATTGAACAAAGGAAGGTTATTTGACTCCCAGTGGTGAGATAAGTGATGCTGATATACCTTTGATGAAAAGTCTTCAGTTTGGCACTAAAAAAGGATCAATCCCCATCCCTGTACTTTTCTCCTTGTTTAGTTTGTAAGAACAGCTCATCTATTTTGGCTTTACTAATTCCCTTCAAATAGTTAATGCAGATATCATCATTGCTCATTGCTGGAAATCATGATGCCAATGAATGTGTAACTAGCACAGGAGAGCAGCAAAAAGATTTCTCTTTAACAAACCAGCTATGTGAATATATTTTTCTAGTTAATCTGATTTCAAGAACTGTCAATATGCAAGTTTCTTGCTTTACTGTTATCAGTATAATCAAAAGCATAAAAATCTTCTCAGCTCTGATATTCATATAAATATAAAATTTATATTCTTATAAACAAACTTTAGCACCGTTAGATTAGTGGTAAAGTTTGCTTACATGTCCATAGAGAAGCATGCCATAACTGGAGAATGAAGTTCTGTTCATTCAGATCAGTGTTTCACTGGCAAAAATATCTTGGTGAAGAAAACAGTGCTTCTAACTCAGAAGTGCATTTCCCCAGCAAAATCTGTGCACACTGGCTGAGGATCTAATCCTGAAGTAGGTGAACCAACTTCTGGTTCTCCATTGTAATCCCCAAAGCTCCACGTGAATACATATACCTGAAGGACTCCAAAAGGCTTAAGCATTGTATTTTCACAAACAGCAGCTAATAAAAGCCTCCAATGGCTGCCTTGTGTGTTTTTGTGCCTTTTTATTTGAACAATGGAAGTCTGTGTGAATGCACTTTTACATTTCATTCTGAACTCTTCCACTTCGAGGATCTCCATGACAAAATATTTTGGTTCTGCAAGCTACTAGGGTTCATTTGTAAATTATCTGTTCATCTTTGTAATCTTACTTAAATTGTGGAAGTATTCTGGTTTGTCTGGGGATTTTTTTACCGATTGTTTTTTATAACATTTACATGTTTGACAAAAATGAAGTTGGCAATAATCACTCTTTCCAGCCTTGTTATTTATCCATTGTACAGAATAGGAAAAGGAAGGAAATATGCTGAAAGGGAAAACTGTATTTCGATTTGTAATTGAGTGCTAACATTGAAAACATAGTCTCAGGGTGGTATACTGTACCAGAAAATAGAGGATTAAAAAAGAATAATATGTGCTGCATTTTATGGTATCTGTGACTCCAATACATCATCACAGCAGGAGCTTTCTTCAGTACCAGTGAACCTGGGGGGACAGAGCAAATTCTGCATTTAAGTCCCATTAATTCCCAAGGTTTGCCTTGGGCTAAAATAGCACCTCAAGTTGTTCAGTCGGTATAGAATTATTAAGGTTTCCCTCATGAGTTTAGTGAGCAGCCACTTGTCTGCAGATGAAAGACCACAGACAAGACCAAAAAAAAAAGAGGTAGACATCATCTGAGGTTATAAAGAGGAATGTAGAATATCCAGCTGTAAACATTAATACAAAACACATAAGGTGCACACAGATATGTAGAATAACACCTAAAGACCAGTTACTGGAAAGGCTTTCAGCACAAATGGGCTTCAGGGCCCTTAGTCTATTGATGCAGACACTCTGTACTACAGGATTTGCTCAGTACCATTCATCCATGCAGAGCAAATCCAGCTTTCCAGCACTATCTTCCCAAATTCTCCTTTTCAGTTCTACTGCTGTACTTTTAATTTCTCCCCTGAAATGCCCATATTTTTCATGTGCCTATCAACTGATATGGGCTTCACAGAAGAGAAAACATTTATCTACTCCTTTAGCTTGGTAAATTTTTAAAAAAATTGTCTCCTAGTAAGAACATGTAGATTGCATTCAAATATTGGTCAAAGAATAAGAATTAATGCCGAAATCAGAAGACTATGTCATCAATTTTTTATTATTCAACTGGCTTGTATGATCAGTAACGAGCATCTTGGCAACACCCAGAAATTTTGTAAGCTCATTCAGTTACTGATGTTCTTCCACACAGCCTTTCAGCTTTGTGTTCAGGAATAGGAATCTACCTAGAAAACAGACTAGAAATAAATACTCAATAACTCCTGGGTTCTATCATGCATCATCTCTATGTCTACCATGCAGTGGTCACATTGGCAAGAATTTGGAAAGCTGAACTTGGATGGTCACCCTTGCTTTTTCAGGGAGACAAAGGATTTGGTCTTTGCATAAAACACCAGTTTCATATTTCCTCAAGTAGAGGTAAAAACACAGCTTTTATGTCTTTAGTAGTCACACAAACCAACACGTGGCAGACCTCAAATGGCAATACAACAGTAAAGATATGCCCAAGTTAAAATTAAAGCATTTTAGACTTAACCAAAACTTTGAATTTTTTTATCCAGCATGCAGAGCATTTATGAACTATTGCACTATGGTGTGCCTAAATAATCAATGTGCACATTCTCTGCCCTGAGGCTGCAACTAGAGAACTGACTTACAGGACTTAAGGACCTGGCTGAGAGTATTGCATTGGCAGTCCTTTGCTTAACTGGACTTAGAGAAAAACAAACAAAAAACCCAGACAAAAACACTTTCTCAGCCTGACCTCATTGCCCTTTCCACAGCACCACCCTTACTTTGTATTTGCTGTCAATCATGATGCAGTCTCAGGCAGGTCTATGTAAAAGTGAGATTGCATTTTTACAAAGCAGCATTTGCATGGAAATTTCCAAATTGGCACCAAAGTCTAAAAGACGTTAGTGCCTTGCATTTCACTTCAGGTTTGTATTAAAGAAAGGACAGGTTTGCTTCATCGGCCACTGCACTGGCTGGTGTGATCACAAGGCCCAAGAAAGCATCAAGCCACCAGGTCTCACAATGTGCAATCAAACTGAGACACAAAAGCATGCTAAGATGCCTCCATTTTCACATTCATGTCTATTATACTTAGCTTCATACTTAGTATTTATGAAAGCAAGGGCAGTTTCTTTATTCAGACATCTCATTTTAAAGTCTGTTTCCAAGTCTCTATCAAAGACAGACAAATGCATATTGTGATTTTGATTTAAGTGCAAGGTCTGTTGCTAGGGGCTAGAAATCTAGTCTGCTTAATGAATTTATTAGGCTTTGTCTTACATCCTAAAGGATATTTATTACTCTATTGCATACTCTATTATTACACAGGATTATTTTTATGAACATCCCAAGAACCTGTGATGTATAGCTCTACCATAGTCAGTATAAGAAAAAAAACAGCACACTTCCCCAAATATAGAAATGCTGAGTGTTGCCTCATGCACTGAATATTTGAACAGGCTTGTATTTTGGCTCAAGTCCCTAAAGCACATATCCCTTCCTAGGAAACATGCATCTGGAAAAGAGGATCTATGTTAACAGGACAGGTCTGGTGTTCAGCGAGAGGAACCAACTCTCTAGTGCATTTCTTCTGTGGAAGTTTCTGTTCAGTTGGTGATCAGTTTAAATGACCTGAAGGATGACACCAGAAAGGTCTGTTAATGTTATCCCAGGTAATTTCTTAATTTATGCTATTTATAGTCACATAAATGTCATAACTGCCATTAAACAGACAGAGTTTCAGTAGTGTGGATTTCAAAACCTTTAGCAAATGCAGAAGCATAGAGGATGCATGTAGAATGGTACCAGAAATTGGTGGAGTTCAGTAGTGCCCAAACATTACCAAATATATACCCTTCACAAGCAAATAATTAAGAAAAGCTGTTTAAAACACAACTTATTTCACTAATATATAATACAATAATTCACACTCACAACATTTTCTGACTTTCATGTCCCTATTTACTCTTCCCTGAGTATACTTTTATATTTATCATGAAAATCTTCAAACCATATACAGACAATAAATAGGATCCTTCTGAGATACATGCAGAGAATAGTTATGAAATAAACACAGATATTTCTTACTAGCTCTATTTAGTGTTCAGTTTTGAAGATTACTTTAACACATCTATACCTAGACCATAGACATCTTAGTGCCCTTGGAGCTGACATTAAAAAAAATGGAAAATGAAAACCTGAGTGTTGCAGCAAGTAAAACGTGCCAGTATATTAAATATCTGCTCATTAACACACACACACAGAAGTGCAGTGTGTTTTTCCCTCCCAAGGGCAACAGTAAGTTATGCCTCAACAAGCAGCATGGATTTATGTTCCTAAATGCTTCTCTCTTCAATAAACATTTGTATACCTGCCATAAAACCTGAGCAATCATACGTTCTTTTGTTAATTCCAAGATACTGAATTAACCTTTGATTAAAAATAATGGTATTAGATAATTCTATTGATTAAATGATTATTAAAAAAAAACCCACCATAGAAGGACAAAGTATTTTTTTCTATAATGTAGGTATAGGACATTTTTACACAAACCTGTGGTTTCTCTGCTTTGACTGGATCCTATGTTTGAAGTATATATAGAGGATTCTTTCAGGCAGAAATTCTAACTGGGTCTGTGGTTTAGCCCAGCAGGATTCTGGTCTTCATTGCAAATCTTGAGGAATAAATAAGTCAGATATTCTGGAGAGCATATAGGACCTAGGGACTAAATCCTATTAAAATACCAGAAATTGGATACTAACTCCCACAGACTTCCACAAATACTGCATCTGAAATGAATATTCTTTTCAAGACTACACTTTCTTTTGAGTCTGTATTTCCTCTTGTTAAAGTGGGACCGCTCAAAATAACAAATTATGCCCACGTATTTTATTTAGAAATTATGATCATCATCTGATTATATAAGACCACAACACTTGAACCCTTGTAGAAGATACACTGACTCAGTCAAAAAGAGAGTTTGCTAGGGAAGCTAATAAGCAAATGTGCATGTATTGTGCTCATACATAAGTGAAGTGCACAAACCTGTATACGCTGAACTTGATGGCAAAGGTCCTAGAAATTTTAGTAGGAGCAGGACTGGAGTCATAACACTAGGCGAATTATCTATAACCACAGTACTAAACACATCCATTATGTAAGGTGAGTACCTTTTTAAAATCCCAAGAATTTCTCCATGCCTCTTTGAAAATAAAATGGAATTTAGGCCTTAGCTAATAGGATCAGAGCAGGGCTTGGAGCTGTATATTTTAAAGCATCTGTAGCATTAATAGCCAGAACATAAAATCCAGATGGGAGGACGATTACGCTCTAATAGCTTTTATAAAAAGCTAATTACACATATTTGGGGCCTGATCCNAAAAAAAAAAAAGCCGTTGTCTGCAGAAAGCACACCTAGAGTTACGGAACTGGCATTCCTTGAAATTGCTCCCACAGTAGTAAGTGTGGCAATAAAGATGAAGTATTAAAATTTGTTCTTCTGTAATGTTGGCCTTTTAATTTTAGAAAAGGCAAAAATTATATGCAAATGTCTTTAAGGACTCTACATATTCTAAATCCAGACACATAGAACCAATCTCTATGATTAGGGGCAGAATTTCTTCCCATTCTAACTTTCCACAGCAAGCTTTTCCACAAAGACACACTTTCAGAAGCACTAAACAGAACAAATGATTTACGATTTGCTAAAAATTACTTAAACTTGCCTTCAAAATGCATGCAGAAATTTCTGAATTATCATTGATAGGATAAGCTGTGTTCAAACACAACTCACTGTTAGGCTCAACTATCAACACCACTCTTCTTTAGCTCTTAAATAGTGTGAAAAAAGAGGGTGGGAGAAGAAAGGCAGCAGAAGTGCTAATGCAATTGTTTGATGTGTGTCTGTGAGAGGCAGCGAGGAGGAGGCAGGCATTCTGCTAGGCAGGCTGCTAGCAATGGGAATCGTGGGCTTTGTACTTCTCCCGCACCTCCTTTAGTGGAAAATAATTACAGCTGCACATAAAAATCACACTGTTGAATTTTATTGGTCTAATGTTGCTATTACTTATATCTCAACAGAACAGGCCATTTTCCACGGAGTCTTTTTCCTACCAATTTCTGTACGCTATAGCCAGTGAAGAGAGCTGTGAGTGCATCTGCCCCTGCACCATTCCACATGGCAACGTGCCAGGAGAGTGACTGACTTCACTTCAAAACATTTTCTATTTAATTAGTGTGAAAAAGCCCAGCAACCCAATTATCTAAAAGGACCTGGCAGGTTCTCTTCACTGTGAGGGAGATAATGCCACTGGATGTGCTCTAGTGTAGAAATACCTAGGCTGTTTCATCAGAAGAGCGATCAGGTATTTAACAGGGTATTCCTAGAATAGCCAGTTTGGCTCTAGAGTCTTGAATTCCATAACTAGTCTACTAAGAGGATGCTACCTTAATGATTGAACCCAGGATTTAAGGGCTGAAAGTCTTTCTCCCAGCCTGCTGCCTGCACCTTCCCTGTGCCCTGTGGAGAAAATAGGTGGCAAAATCTGAAGCAGGTATATTCTCAGGACAGTACAATTAACAGAAATACCCATTTTTTTCAGCATCTTTCTTGATTCTAATATCCTGTATCTAGCCAAAATCAATTGGAAAATTATCTTTGACTTCAATGTTAGGTTTACTGCAGTCTAATTTTGACTTGGACTTGATCCAGACTCACTTATTTCAATTCCACTCCTCTTAATCTAGCTAAGCATGTGAGTTGAGCTGAGGGCTGAAACTGTTCTTGCAAAAGAGTACTTTTTATTTGAATGAAGTTCCTGAAAATACTGGTTTTACATTTCACATAAGTAGTCAATTGATTTACCATTAAAGTGCATACTTCTTAATGCATACTGAAATATTTTACTCCTGCAAGCCAGAGGGGGAAAATAATCCAAACCAAACATTTTCCTTTGCAGGAGAAAACCCATTACATCAATGGAATTTTATGTATGCATATGTCTAGAAGTTTAGAGTTTTACATTGAATTATTTGGATCAATCTTGCAATATTGTGGGGAAATGCTGTCACCTACTGCAGCATACATTTCTAGAAACTCAGATTCTAGTATTTACCCAGCAGGTAAAGAAAATATTATGTTCAGCACTGGTTGTAAAATACATTTTTGTCCATATTTGCAGTATTTATAGAAGGAAGTCTCCTGATACTGTAGGGTCAGGCTTGCTTTCTTGAAAAAAACCAAACAAAAACAAAACAAAAACAGGCAGAAAGCCTCCTGGACTTCATGGTGGTCATACCAAGGGTGAGATTTGCCAGAAAAAAAGATGGCATATTTTAGCTTCATTCAGAGATTGGTGCTATCACTCAGTACCAGGCTGGCTGCTACTATATTTTGCAAACATTGTTTTGACATTGATATGTAGTTTACAGCATATATAGGGATGTTCCCCAAAGAGATAGAAAGCTTTTGAAGGTGTAGCAAATACCAAAACATCTACTAGTGCAGTGAAGCCAGAGAACCACATTCAGATCCCCCTCAACCCAACTGTCTGATTCAGGTAAGCACACTGACTGGAAAGCTATTTTCTATTCTTCCCTATGTACACTTCATGATTAACTCCACATTTATTGGCCCAGTCTTTTCCATCTGCAGGGAATTGTAGTTACCTATGGAGCCAACATCCAATTATCTCTTTCTCAAGGTAAACTACTCCAGACAAAGAAACTGAAGGAGACCTGAGCTCTCCAGAGTATCTATTAACCTGTTTGTCAGGATAGCCCCTTGAGGAGTAGAACAGAGGGATTCATGTTTTTGTGAAACAGGCAGGACAGGAATGTGAACTTGGGTCTCTCACATGCTGCTGCTTTAATCACAAGCCACTGGAAACAGGGCAATGTTGTTCCATGTCCCTCCACCCAGCTCCCCCTAGGTAGGAATTATTTAGGTCAGAAGTGATCTCAGAAAGACACCCATTACAAACCCTGCTTGAAGCAGGGCCATTCAAAGATGTATCTAACTAACACCACATTTTGGAATAAAACCCCAGAAAAGAGTCACACTTTGGACCCCAAAGGAAGAGGAAGGTGGCAAATACATGAACGGCAGTTCTTTCCTTTAATATTCAGTTCCTAGCAATATGGGTTACAAGCAATATGGGTTTTCATGGTTTGAGAGGATCCTTTTCTCTGACTTTAACCTTTTTTCAAAGGAGCCTAGGTGCTCAACTCAGGCCTGAATGCTGAATACACAGTGAGTGTTCAGACACAGGTGGAAATCCCGAGATGGTGGTGCTGGGCACCCTGGCTACTCTGCAAGCCCTGCAGCCCTCTGCAGCATCTTTACCAAGACAGACATTTATCTGTGGACCCACTAAGATGTCAATCAGCCCCTGTCAAAGGGAGATTGCCAGATAAAATCATGAGGAAAAGAAGAGAACAATGGCTTTAGCATGAGAGCTCTAACATAGCTTTCATCTCTGGTAAACTACTGAAAATAGTACAGGCATCCTACTCAGTTTTTCACAGGGGATTTCAAGAAGCACACTGCTTGCTAATTTCTCATGTCAGCTATTGGAAAAAAAATAAAATAAAATCTCAATTCTAAACAGATCTTTACAATGGAAAGTATAGGCAAACTTCAGCTAAAGGCTATTGTTCTAGAAACAGGCTCAAACAAAATCCCATTAGCATGTGAATTATTACTTGAATAAAGAAAAGGCAGGGAAGAATATGAGTAAAGTTGATTATGGAAGAAAAAATACAGTACAGGTAGAGTAAAAAAGTATGACTCAGTGCCAGTCACCCTAACACATGACAGAGCTTGTGATGTGGTAGAGAGCTGTGGGGGATAGGCTGTAAACTAACCAGCCTCTTCACAAGCTGGCAAAAATTCTAATGAGTCTAAGAAAAACTAACAAATAAAACTATTTGAACATCATAATGGTAGATACACAGATAATTAACTAAAATGGGTTAGGAACAAGCAACAGGAAATTACTAGCTTTGAACAAACCATTTTTTTTTCTAGTTACAGATCCCAAGCAACACCAAAAGGGTCAGGGACCAAGGGGTGATGATTCACCACTTGGTTATAACTACAGCTAGACACAGCTGAAACTCAAAGCTGAATCAAGCCATGCTTTCTGGCATAACATTGAATGAGTCAGTTGGTCATCTTGTTTCACAACTATTTCACATGGAAGCCTGAAAATCTGAGATTACTTAATGCATAAAACCTCAAAAAATAACAAATATACAAGAGAAGCTGATGTCTTTGATCATTACAAAGTAACTGGTAGAGAAAGTTGGTCTGCTAGCTAAAAGAAAGACTGTTTTCCCACAAGTTATGGTGTTGACATCTTGGTGGATCTGGGGTTATTGCAATGGTCCCAGAGTCCATCCATGCCCTGCTTACACACAGCCACAGGAATCTGTATCAAATGTTGTGCCTGAAATAAATATGCTTTGATCTCTTTAGCAAACAGACCGTGTGAACCAGGGCAGAACCAGACATTCAAGTTCATCCACCTGCTGGGAAAGTGCACACCATCCCTCTGACTGGAGCACCTCCCATCCCTGTGGGAGAGGCTGAGCTGAGTGCACAGACGGGTGCTGGGGAGAGCAGACAGCTCCTGCTCAGGGTAGGGGCTGGAGGCTGCTTTGCCACGATGGGCTCTCAGTCCTTGCCCCTCCTCTAAGCACCCATCTGATACAGGGTGTCAGAGCACAGTTTCTCACTGTCCCACTTCTTCCTTCATCCTGAGGCGCAGGTTGAAGACAGCACCTTAGGCAAGCCCTCAAAACAAAATTTCACGGTGGTCCTCCTCAGTATTTCAAGCGTATTTGCAGCCAAACAAAAGGCAAAAATCCAACATCTGTGGGTAGGAGCTGTTAAGCAACACTCCCACACCAGCCAGCCAGCAAGTTATTACCACCCAAATAATTTCTCATCAGCAGGAAGGTGTACGTGCAAGACAAAGCCCAGCATTCTATTCACACAATGACAGCAGCGTGTTGGCAAACATTTTACATTATTTTGCAGTTGTTCCCTGCCCCTTTGCAGCTGAGAGATAAAGACCACAAGGCCATGTGAGTACTAAAGCTGGATGGCTGAGGAACACTCCTGCCTCATGTGATGGGCTCTCCATGAGCCCTCCTGCTAAGGGGAAGTGACCCCACACTCAGACAAGTGATGAGCAAGACAAGGAGGCCCTTCAGAAAATCCTGGGAATGGGCCAGAGAAAAAGCTCTCACTCTGGTAGGTTTTTGTTACCAAACCTTCAGCAATTCAAGCTTACCTTTCAAATGAGGTAAAACTTGTACGTGACCTTTCATCTCCTCACTCTTTGTTAAATGATATACAACATGCACCCACAAATCCCATTTATGAAAAAGAAACTCTTTGTGACCATGTCTTTCTTAGGAGAAAAAAAAAAATCTAACAAATGCTATGTCAGCATATCAAACTAATGCAAACCCATGTTTATAGGTATCTAATAACAGCACTGCACATCTGAGGTATTTCCCTCTTTCTGCTAACCACAATATAAAGTGAAATTATGTCTTACGATACAAACAAAACATGTCCTAGGAAAGGAAGCATATATATTTAGTTATTCTTTGTTGCTGTGCATTCAATCAAGCCTATCAGAGTTGACAAGACCAATTTTGCACCTTCCTCTTGTTTTGTCATATAGGACCAGGATGTCATTTCAGCAGGAAAAATAATTGCCAACAATAAAGAGGTGGTTTCTATGACATTTGCAATGATATTGCTGAAGAATTCCTTTAGTAAGGATTGCTTCACCTCACCAAACAGGATAACTGACTGCAAACTAAGCTCTAAAGCTCAATGTGCCTAATAGGAAAATGCAATCTCTACATTTTCCACAGTTTAAAGGAAGACATACCCCCTGCCAGGCAATATATACATGCACACACTGCTCTCTCTGCCTCAAGTTCACACTGCAAGGCAACAAATGGCTGTTCACACATACTTAAATTTATTCATGGGAAAAAAAAAAAGGAAAAACAATGCCAAGATCAGGATTGACATGTCTGCAATATCAGCACAATTCTGTGACTGGTTCAGAAATGTAACCTTGAAAGTCCACTAACACTGAAAGCCCAGTGGTAGCTCCACATCCATAAAGATATGGAGCACTCATGGTTAAAATAATCTGTGGCATATGGTAAATGTCTCAAAGCTAAATAGACCTTAGAGGCAGAGGAAAAGGAAGTTCAGTCACATTCTCTGACCTGACTCTCATTTTCCAGCACTGCACATAATATGTGTTCCCAAACAAAAGACCCAGTTTTGTAGTGATCTCGATTTTTCTTAATTTCATTACAAAAATCATTACACATTAGGCTGTGAAGCACATGGTTAGGTAGTTTGTCAGTGGTTATCTGATAAGGTGTGACAATTTACATGGATTGTCTTTGGAGCTAAACACTTGCAATGTCATCAAAATCAGTCAGGGGGTTTTATTTGACATGCAAATTAAGAAGCACGTGAGGAAATTAAGAAGAAAGATAACACCGGGTTTTGTTCTTTTTTTTTTTTTTTTT
>WEIU01019888.1:121059-134343 GCA_013389925.1 Aegithalos caudatus | reverse complement strand
TTTTTTTTTTTTTATCATCAGCATGATTACATTATACATGGGCTTCCTCAGCCTATACAAGAATAACTTAAACTGAGATTATTCTCGGTGCCTTCAATACTGTATCAGTTGGATTGACTCAGCTGGTGCTTAGAAGGAGCAACAGACATGACATCCATCCTTCAGTTTTCCCTGACATTTGAGGTTCTCAGAGACAAACCTGACCTTGGCTTCTACTGCAGGTCCCAGGAGGTGATGGTTGGTTCATAGTCTGCACGATTTCTACTCTTATCAACTCCCCTTCAGCCCAGCCCATTGAAACATCCTTTATGCCTGCCTGGAATGAGCAGGCATCACTGCAGAAAAAGCCAAGCCCTGCTATCTCCTCCTGTTCCTGAACAAAGTAGGAGCTGCTTTGTATTCTGACTTAAAAATACAGAAGCTGTGGTCAATGCCTTGGGTTTAGTTTCCATCTTCTTTGCCAATTTTCTGCTGCTTTAGTGTTGGCCTCCACACTCCACAATTGCCTCATTAGCAAAGTTTCGGTACCAGCCTCACTTTCCTCAGCACTTAAAGTCACTCCTTTCCATGTCGAAGATTTATTGCTCAGCTAACTTCCAAATAATCTTAAAATAGTGGCTGCTTCTATCTACTGTTTTGTCCACATTTAAAAAAAAACACCTTTCAGATATCAACTCATGATGAGCAAAGCTGTACCTTGTGCCAGGATTTTCTTTTTAATCTGCATGTCTGTTAATTAGTAAAATGTTGCACACACATTAGTTTGTTGTTTTTTTTTTAAAAAGAAGGGTGGGGGGTGTTTCCATAATTCCTCTCAAGTCACTTAGCTGAAAGCTCAAGCCTTAATTTTTTTCCAGATTATTTATTTCCAGATAGATTGCTATCCATTCATATGTATTTATTGCTAATACCTGAGGTATTTGAAAGTAAATGTAAGGTTAGTAATAATTAAAATTAATTGTGGAACCTATTTACAATGCAATAGAATAAACATCAATAGTAATATCTACATTAAAATACACTGTCAATAGCTGCGTGTGCTTAGGGGCTCATAAACAGACTCAGATATTTCTTGTAGCAGTGTAGGGATTTACCACACAAGCAAATCACAGGACATGTGAAGTCGTGGTAAACTATTTTAAAAGTGCAGTGATTAATGCCACTAGATAATTGCACAGCACAAAGGGCAATAAAGACAGTGCTCATGCAGGCACTGAAGGGAAGGAAAAAGATCATAACTATCAGTACTGTTTCAGAGCCATATCAGATTAATTCAGCAGGGAGATTTAAATTGTTATGCCCTATTTATGGTTTAGATATAAAATTCACAAAACAAATGAATGCTTATCTTTGGGATTCATTCTACTCAATATTCTGCTTTTCATAAAACCCAGTTTGTCTTTGTTCACGAACTATCCATTGTAAATCAGATGACACTTGACAGAGCATTTTTGTATTTCATCTTTTTAGCAAAGCAGAGCAGCAATTGCCAATAGAGAACACACATAAATGAGACCAAGTGTCTCCACAGAAAATGCAGTTAACTGCTTCTATTGTTATTTCAAGCACATAAGAAGATGGGCCTGTATCTCACTTAACCCATATACACTCCATTTTATACTTACAAAAATGGGCTGATGGGTGCAGATGGTTGCAGAGTGATTTGTGGTTACAGGCACAAAAAAGGATCCCAAAGTCTGGATTGGCAGTGGTTTTTATGGACAGGGGGGATACTCATACCTCTGTTTATAGTTGGGCAAAGATACTGCCTCATGTTTAAAAATTCTTCTGTGACAGGTAATTTTGCAGTGATTGAATTAAAATAGCAGTAAAAAGCTAAAATTCCTCTGGTTTTACTCTTTCTGGGTAGGAAATAAAATAAAACCAGCCAAGGCTTAGATCACCACGTTACTAATTCAGGTAGTCCCACACAGTCATGGGTTGGAAATATCCCACCATACAGACTGAACAAGTTGGAGTAATGGTACAAAAGCACTTTGAAAGTGTTACCAGGAGCTGGAATATAAGAAATTGAGTCTAGTTTGTTTTTTCCCCAGTTCATTTTTATCAAAAGAAGACATAAGAGGTCTGGAGGTCCCTGTACCCACTAACAATAGATAATTCTGGATGTGCTGACTCCACATTTGCTACAAGACCACTGCAAGGCAGTTGGGTAGGGAAAACAAAATGAACAACTGTATGATACAGAGAACTGGATAAAGTACTGGCCCATTAGAGCAAGCTTGGGGTAAGCCATCCTGAGCTGCCTGAATCTGGACTTATCCAAGGGCAGCCTGGGAACATGATGGTGAGCCTAGAAAACTTCACATTTTGAACATGAGTTTCTTTAGCAATGTCAGTCATTCATGGACTTCCCAGAGCAAGGTGACTCCCAGCACTCTCCAAGAAGGTTTAAAAAAAAATTTAAACTGCATCTTTATCACATCAGTCTTCCCCAGGGCTCTCCCAGAGACCAAGCTTGGAGACTGTACAACAGCTCTGCCTCAAGCATGACCCCTAGCATAGCCAGAGGCTGTCCCTCAGATCTCCAGCAGCATCAAGCACCTTGAAAGAGACACAGACAGACACTGACAGACAGACTGTCAGCACAAGGTGCTGGGAGGCTGCAAGGGAGGAGGTTGGACACAGAAGACGCACGTCTACAGCATTTCTTGCTTCTTCCTGTAATCACTGTCCCCACACATAGGGAATTCTGATAACACCCATTAGCAATGTTTACAGAAGCATAAGTTTTTGTTTGCTTTACAGAAATCATGTTTGTATTAGAGACCAAGGCTGGGAGGATTGGTTTTGGATAGTGCTTTATGTCTGCAACTGAGATGCATACAACAGGGAAGAACTGGGTCTGTAAGAATTGCGGTGCCAATATGCTTCATCAGCGGGAACCTATGTTGTGCTTGAGATAATTCTCTGCTGCAGGGAACCTTATCAAAAAGGAAGAATCACCCTGCTACATCCCTTCTGCTAAAGTACATTCACCATCTTCCCAAGTCTGCTCCAGTCTATCATACAGGAATAGGCACTTTTTCCAGCTCTCACTGAATATGCATTTACATGGCTTGGATTTATTTCACCTGATACATTCAGAAATTAGTCTACCAGTCAATAAAGAACCATGTCAGCTCTAACTATAGATGCTATCAGCTAAATGTGATAAACCAAAAATTTCCTTAACACAATTCATTCAGTAGCAGATGATATTCAGTATAGAAAAGAAGCACAAAATTAATCACCCTGAACCTGGCTGCATTGTTGGATAGGAATGTGCAGAGAAATAGTACATTTTGTCTACACAAAAGAAAACTAAATCATTTTCGTATCCTGTAGCTCAAGATCGACTCCCCAAGTCCTCCCTCTTCACAAAGCTGTCATAGCACATAGACCAAAGGACGTGGGGAATTTCAACAGTGGATCTCCTCTGCCCGCCCTCAGAGAGGTCAACAGCACATGAAATGGTGTACTGACAACGTGACACACAGCAGTGCTGACATAACATAAAGGAGACTTTGCATCTCATTCCACAGGGACAAACACCAAGTGTCTTTAAAATGCCCATCATCACATCTTAGCCATCAGATACTCACTGATGAATACGATTTCACAACAACAACAAAATTAAATAGAATTGCCCAGATAGGCTCCAGGAATAGTAAAATATTTCAACTAGGTAACACAGTTAAATCATCCTTTCTGAACTACAAAACATAATTCAGAGTTTGTTACAGAGCCTTTAGTTTCCAAGCTCAGGAAAGCCTTCTGTTAGCCAAAGCCATCTCGTGTGATACTTTTTCTGGTTGAATCTTGAGTACAGATAATTGGTTTTTATGAGTTTTTACTGACCACAGTAAAACATTTCTGACAACTATTTTCATTAGAACAGGAAACAGCATTTATTCCTTCTCCAAGAGTACAATCTGGTGGTTACCTTCACTAATTAAAGAGCAAAATGTTACCACTGACAGGTCTAAATTCACTACCTAAGGGCTGTTTTTATAAATGCCTTGTATGAGCTCACTTACTTTACTAAACTAGATTAAAATCTAATCTAGAAATGTCTCCATTAAAATTTGCTTTGCTTGAACAGTAAAACATATATCCTGATCTAAAGATGTCAAATGAAGGAAAAACATTTTTTTTTCCTCCAGGCATTTTTGTTGTAATGACTAATTGCTCTTGAAAGTAAATACTAAAATTCATAATTAGCTTGCTTGATTACTCAGAATACTTCAACCTTTATGTCATTAATTTTTCAAGATGCATTTCATATGCAATAGGCAGGGGGCTAGGGAGGGAAAACAACTTATGTGTTTTGCAGGAGAAAGGAGATGGAAATGAGAAAACCCAAATCCGTCACTGAACGGAAAATTTTTCACAATGTAAAAACCTAGAGAACTCCACTGAACTCATTAATTGTACCAATTAAGTCTAGTTGATAACAAGATCTTATTTTGAATGCTCAAATCTTTCTGTGTTGACTTATCAAGTCAAAGGACAAAATATCTAAGCAGAGTCTAAAGGAAAGATTTAACCTATTCCACTCCTAGTTCCATAGATTGCAGAGAGGGTCTCCCAAGAATCACTTAGATTCACTCCAGGTCAAAATTTTACATTAAGATTGGCAAAAGACTCTTGCTCTTAATATACAGAATACACAAAATACATTCACAGCCATAGTTCAAGTCTACCATTTTCTAACGCTTTATTTCATCTTTTCCTGTGGCTACAGTGAACAATATCACCTCACATATTACTGTAACAGATCATTATCGCAGACAGATACTTGATACTCAATTTTATGAACCATTTATGACCTGAAACAAAGAGTTTGATTTTTAGAGCCAGTATCATCCAAATGCCCAGCCACTGGGCAGGAAAATCTCATGTTTGCTGCATCACTCCTAACTTAATTCCCTCCCAGCCTCCAAAAGGCAGCAGTGGCCACGTCTGTCCCCAACTTACATTCCCTGTGCTCTGAGGGGGTTGAATGGTATGTTTGCTGACATCAGTAACCCCTTGGATTCCTGTGGCAAGCCCTCAATTTTCAGGAACGCTGAAGTAATCACTCCTGTGGTACCTCTCTCATGATATATTGGTTTATTTTCTTGTTTCTGACTGTGGATCCACAGGCTTCAAATTAAGACAATAACTGGTCTTTTTCTCAACTCTTATCTTTTCTTTCCAATGAAGCTGTCATCTCATGAAAGTCACCTTAAAATACTGAGACCAAATACTTATACCCACATGTACATATTTAATTGTCAATCACCAACCTGTCAGGCTGAAGAAACTCTTCTGTGCAAAGTAGACTGTAGCACCACAGGTTCAAGTGGGTGACATCATACACAGTAAATTGTCTAGAATTTTGAGATGAGTTAATATTTTCTGCAGCAGCTCATAAGCTAAAATTTAAACCTCTAGGAAACAAACAACAACCCTGCCTAGTAGAGTCTAGTGCAACCTTGCCTTTGAGCAACATCAGCACAGCAACACAGCAATTCTGAGACCTGAGGACTCCTTGGCAGCATGCAGCAAGACATGCACTGGGACACTTTATTTGCTGACTTCTTGGACTGTCTTTGGAAAGAAAAAAGGTGGCACCTTCCATGAGCACTAACACAGAGGAACTGTTTTCATGTGTTCTGTAAGTCCACCTTTTGCTCTGACTGTAAGTTATATTTCACAGTAGCACTGCAGAAATAATCTTGGAAGAGAGCAATAACTTCCCAAAAATGCATAACAGGTATTAGTGACCTCTTCATTACTAGAAATGGAATCTGCTACATGAGAACTTACATCACTATGACATAATACAGGTATCTCAACAGAAAACACCCCTTTTTTACCCTAAGTGTGATATATATACTTCATTCACTTAATTTTGAGGAATAGGGTGCTTCATTACCCAAAACAATCTATCTTTTAAACAAAGCTTAATAGGTAGTAGCATTGCACATCTGAAATACAGAGTAAGGAGGAAGTTTTAGGGAGAGCTAACAAGCATCCTTTCATTGTCAGTTTCCTGCACAAGCATGATCAGAAAGCCATGCACATCATTCATTTTAGACTTCATCACCCACTGCATACACCCTAGGGAAGGAGAACAAACGAAGCATGGAAGGGAAAAGAAATCCATCAAACCCCTGAATGCTGGAGAGCTCTTCTGCTGGAAGGAGTGACAAGTTAGTTAAGGAGACCCTGGGGCAAAGACTCTTGCTTGAATATTACATCTATTGATGCATGCAAACAAATAAAAGAATCTATACATATATCCTACATAGGAAACATATTTTGTATAAGTACATAACAGAACCAAATAATAGCCATCTTCTCATTCCTTTGCATTATAGGGTATGAGAACAGTTAAAATAGCTGTGATCCAATACACATGAGCTCTCCACTACTTTGTGTTGGGAATAGCTGTTTGATCAACAAGTGGCTGCACAGGCACAAAGCACTTCTTTTTTCTAGATCTAGACTTTAAAATCTACTATAGCTATATTAACTTCATGGGAAAGGCTTCTAATTGCTTCTGGAGAGAAAGGAACTTGGACATCTCTTAATGCACAGCTGTTCTCTAAGCTGACTTTCCAATACCTAGATTTATCTCTTATGTTCCAAAAGCAGTTTGTAGAGCTAAGATGTTAAGGAACCACACTTCCCACTGATTCTTTTCTAGTTTGCTTTTGTATTCTTGTTTCAGTCCTCCTAGATAATAATACATTTTGATTTTGCATTTTCCTAATTAGATATTACGAAAACCAGAACATTATGGATCAAGTTGAGAATACAGCATGAAATTTCACATCTCCCCAGTCCAGCACCTTAATGACTAGTCAGAAAATAAGCACAAGCCTGCATGACAACTGTGCAAATGCTTCAAACAGAAAGCAATTTTATACAGATAAATAAATTCAAAATTGTCTATCAGAAAGGCTGAATATTTGCTGTACTAATTTTACTGCGGTTACAACCCAAAAACAGGGAAACATATTCTCTCTCCTATTCCCTTTACTGCTCAACTAAAGAAGCTACTTTCTCTTACCTTTGCACTGCTGCTTTAGCCTTTGAAAGAAACAGTTTGAGAGCAGGGAGACAAAGCACTCGGCTGCTTGGAATTGTAGTTTCTGGATGCTAAGAGAGGTCATAGGGGGCCTCTTCCCAGTTCCCTCACACCCTTTCCTTGGACCTCATTTGCAGAAGGCACAAACATGTGTGAGCAGAAGTACCTGCCCTGACTGCCCACCACACAGAAAACACCTCTCCTGCACAGGATATGAGGCAATAAAGAAAAGGAAGATCTCTTTCAGCTGGCATATATTGTTAATTAAACACTCATTATATAGCCATGTGTTGCTGGTAAAGACAGTAATCAAAACATTAGAGCCCTTAGAGAAACAAAACTAAAACTCAATTTTCATTAAAAACAACAGAAAAGAAATTTAAAAATAATCTCATTATAAGCTGAAAACAAACTGATCTCTTGACTTTTCCAGGCATCTCAAGCTGAATAAAGGTGATATATTTCTCCCATGACTGATCACCCTGTTTCATACCACCTGAGATTTGTTAGAGGACTTAACAAGCACAGGACAATAAATGCCAGGGCTGTTCTATTTAGCCAGACCTTTTCTCCACAGATTAAATGAGAAAAAAAAAAAAAAAAAAAAAAAAAAAAAAAAAAAAAAAAAAAAAAAAAAAAAAAAAGTACAACTGTACCTGCAGACAAAGAGAAAGAAGAAAATAACAAGCCTCTTTTTTTGTCCTCATTTGGTCAGGCCACAGCAGTCCTGAAATGGTAAAATAAAAACTCTTCTATGCCCAAAAGCAAGCCCCAGAGGCTTCTTCTCACCTGAAGCAGGACCCTGTGTAAATCTCCAAGCTGAACTAATTCACAAGGGCTTTTTTTTTTTTTTTTTTATTACCAGTAGGGTTGCCTACTCAGCTTTGACCATATTTCAAGCATGGGTTCTTATCCCCCTGAAGCTGAATTTAACACAATTTGCTGTAAAATAGAAAAGGAGAAGTTTTTTAGAAAACATGGAAGTTTTCAGACCATTTAAAATGGATATAAAATGTTCATTTCATTCACAAAAGGTGGTTAACAAAACTGAAAGTGGAAATCTTTATTCTGCATAAAAGAATTATTCAATATTGGACAGCAGTTTTTTTCCTAATTTTTGTAAGGACTTTTGAAGAAATGCTTTTTTAAAGGGGTGAATTCTAAGATCAAAATAGGAATCAGTAAAAGGGAAAGGAATCAGATATTACAGCAAGTTGGGGGGGGTGAGGACTAGGATCTCATTACACTAATACCTGGGTGCACTGAAAAAGATTAATTAATTTTCATTGCACTTTTTGTGAGTTGAGGGGATGATAATATATCTCTGTTATCCAGAAAGGAAGTGAAACACAGACACCATTGTGGGAATCTGGTTTGCTCAATGTAGTACATGATGTTTCAGAGCACACAGTATTACATAGCACTTGATATGATTAAAGTCCAGCATTTCCACACAATTTCTCTAAAAAACCATAAATACAACATGATCAGTCAGCTCTTTGAAACAGTATATTCTTAGCATTCTCATTCTAGAGTATGAATTGTGAATCAACAGTTAATAGTAGAGGGTTAAAAAATAATAATTTAAGAATCCCCTCATAGTTTCTGTAACACCTGAGATGATTAGCAAGCACTTTATAATATAAATCATTATAAGAACAGACAGAAACTTTTGCAGATAGCATTGGTGTGTGGGAATTAATGTTGAGTGGTCTGTTTTCAGTGTCAGCTACCCTTTATTTCCTGAGACCTGTATCTGGTGTTAATGATACAACAGGAGCTAATTACTGAATAGTCAAGAGTATACAAGAAAAATCCTACCTTTTTTTCTTACTTCTGAAGGTAAAATTCATGGCCATTCCCTGCTAATTGCAGTGCATGGATTATTTAAGTGCCAGCGTAAGGTGCATGAAAAAGATAATGCTAAATTGGGAGATAAGCAGAAAGGATCTGGCCTTCTTAGTCAAGGTCATTGATAGTGTATTTATTCTGATAAGCCAGGCATAATGATCTCCTGTACTATCAAGACACCCAGGCTGTTCAGTTCAGCAAAGACACATTGCATTTTCCAGTATAGTCCATGCCTATGCTGTTTAAACCCGAGTCATAGGTTAAAGCTACCCATTCTAAACTGCTTGACCACAGGACTGTGTGCCAGGATAAAACTGCCAATGGAGAAAAGGAAGGTGTTGGAAAGGTTTGTTGCATGCAAGGCAGCCCTGGATAACTCTCCTATTAGACAGGCAAAAGCAGGAGGTTCCAAGTTTCTTGGTTCTAGACAGGAACTTTGTCCTCTGCAAGGTTGGGATTGTGAGTGGTAGAGCAGAGCAGCCTCAGCCCTTGCTGCAAAAGAGCAATGTTCGTGTACGAGGTCTGGGTAGCAGCACCAAACTCCCCAGGGCCTGCAGCACCCCAGAGGATGCTCCAGCAGCAGGACAAACTCCAGCTGCTGTGCTGTTTCTTGGGAGAGGGCCAAAGTTGAGGGGGAGATATCTCACTGGCCACACCAGAAATTCTGGCTAAACCACTTGCTTTTCTTTCCGTAGATTCTCACATTACTGTCCCACAAGCACTAACGAAAACTTCAGGAAAAAAAAAAAAAAAAAAGGAAAAGGAGAAATCAACTACTCTCTCACACTGACCTGCATTTGTAGAATCAGATTAAATGAGCCCATGTGGGCTGTACATCAGGATGCAAAGTTTGGAGGGAATTGCTCTCACTTTCCCAACAAACTGTGTTGAAAGAAAGCTCAGCCCTCATAATAATCACTGAATTTCAAAACACTTAATCATTATTCAAAAGACAATCATTATGCATGCACAATTGACAGGACAAAATGTAAGTTTCATTGAACGTCAGTCTGGCTGCAATTATCTCTTTTCCATTCCTTAGGCTCTACAAATTTCAACATATCCAGGAAGAACAGTGTTGTATCATGTGGGTTCCTACGAAATCAAGGCAAGGATTTAAAGTGTGTAGAAAACACGACTGGCCTGTGATTGAGACACTGAAGCAATGCAACACAAAATTCCTTGCATTTAACACTTGAACAACCACTGTGAACAGTTCTGTGTGACTGGCAGGAAATTCTGTACCCACCTCACTAGGACAGCTATTCCCCACTGATGAAAATGAGCTGGGGAAAGGGCTGAGCAGCTCTTGGGAAGGCAGCATAAGAAAGGCTTCAGAAAGAATCAGCCCTCCAAGCCTGACCAGCCAGGATATGCAGAGCCTCCTGCCAGAGCTGGAAGCAGACCTGTGCCTGTCTGAAGAAATAAGGCTGCAAAAAAATAATCCTTTAGTATTAAAACTAAATATAGGTGACTCCAGTGAACCACAGTGTTTCAAGTTCGTGAAGTTCTACCACAGCTCAGTTGTCTTTTGGAGTCCTTTTTGTGCTGCAGCAGTGGCAGATAATACATTTACTGGATAAGAGCAATGCCTTTGTGGCCTCAGAGGGAAATACAGTGCTCCCCATTGCAGATATCAAAATTTTCTTGTGGTCTGTGCCTTGTTCTGTGTATTTGCTGCTCAGTAATATGTCATCTGCTCAGTAACTTCTGGGCTGGGATAAATGTTTGTACTGCCACACAATCCTCTGATCAGCACATCATCTCTGCTTTTGTTTGTTTGTTCACAGGTCTAATATAACTGTAAGTGAAGCAACAGAGATTTAAATAATTAATCATTAAAATAATTAATCTTCACATCGTAGTGATGTGATTTTTCCCTCTGTGCCTTTGCATGTATTTCATTATCCTACTGGAAAAGTCTATAGTATAACACAAACACAGAAGTTCAAAAGATGTATAAAATATGCAAACTGATGGACAGACACATACAATGGAGAATAACAGAGAACATACCTTCCTATTCCAACATAGCTCCTAAATCATAATTTTCTTCTCTTACAGATGGTGACACAGAAAGTTTTTGTTCTTCATGCAACCACTGAGGCTAGTTTCAGAGTTGAGACTGAACAGATAGTTAGAGATAACACTGCAGTGGTATTTCTGTCTTTTTTCTGGATCTAGTTCATCATGAGTGCAAGGCAAGAAAAGTCCAACAAGCACTGCAAAACAATGTGATTTGGGAAAATAATCTCATTGACCATGTAATTGTCACTTAACTACAGTCCCAAAGGATAGATGAAATGGTTTCATCCTCAGGGGCATAGCCACTTTAATCCTTGGCTACAATCTATCAGCTTTTCTTTTCAAGACTAGGATATTTGTTCTTTGCAATAACATATTCTTTCATCTGACTCCACGCAGGTGCACCCTTTCTTCTTGATGTCAGGTCAGGGAAGGTGCTAACTACACTCTGCACAATAGAAATCACTGAATTGCTATGTAAGCTGTTAGGAAAATTAATGTATTCAAGTCTCTGCAAACCTCCTTCTTCCTTAATCCTCATTTCAGGGCTGGCAAATCTTCTTTTCCTTGGTGACTCTACTTCTCCCATGCAATATGCGTCTTTAATTACATTTTGCTGTACATAATCCAAGCCATCCAGTGTCATATGTGTGACAACACAGAAAACGGTTTCAAAGCTATAATGGCAGTGAGGCTGAAGGAAGGCTGTCAGGAATACAAAGAAATACAGTCTGTTGTATCCAGCTTTTTGAAAGATTCAAGAGTCATATGTAAAAAAAAATTAAAAATCTGAAATGTTTCAGTTTTCACTAATTTCCCATTGTTACATTACCTTGATAACGAGAAAAAGGAGCAAAAAGACATTCAAATTTTAAATTTCTTAAATTCTTTTAGTTATATTCACTTTCTCTCTAGGTTTATACAAATCACTTTTCTCCTGCTTTGATTCCCAGCCAGAAAGCTTTCCCTGAAAAAAAGAAGCCTTTTCCTATGTGTTTGTACAGCATACTTCATAAGGTTCGCAGCAGCTGTGGAAAAAGAATCAGTTAAAAACTATTGCTTTAACATGAAAAAAATGCTCCACAGCCTTTCATGCAGTAGTCACCCACAGGACTAATTTGAATATATGAGCAAACAAAAGGCTTCTAAGGGCTGTAGTAGTAATCAAAGGAATTGCCTGGGTTGGGTAGGGAATCAAAAGCAAGGATGCACAGTACATGATGGAGCACTGCCCACACAGGCCAAGGATGATGTTTGAAAGTTGCATTTACAGCTGCTAAGATGATGACAGACTGCTGTCCCAGGTGAGATAATGTTTCTTGAGTATCTCTTGGGAACAAGCAGACTCTGGATTTGCCTTGTCCTTCGGCTCATGCAGTATCTTCCTCCAATCAAGGCCAGGGTGCCTTGATTTTTTCAGAGTGTGCCTTGCTCTCCCTTGCCCTAATTATGTAATTACTGTACAGAGTAACAAACATTATCCCCTTTGTAGGCATTTGCTTAGGCAAGTTGGACAGACAGAAAAATCAAGCTATTCCTAATAACTGATATTTTCAAAACTCTTACCCAAAATGCTTTTAAAGGCAAACCCATGTTCCAAGTATGTTAGCAGTGCCAGGCATTTTTAGAGCTCCCTTGGGTCTTACATGCCATTGAAACATTTGACTGGAGGTGCCTTAAATATGGTCCTCCTGTTATACTGTCTGTTGCTGTATTTCTGCCCTTGTTAATTAAGCAAGAAATTTCCTTTCCCCCCCCCTGCCTTTGGTAAATTAGACTGCTTGTTTTAGTCTGCTCCATATGGTCATTAGTTGAGCTATATTTCATATGCAGGATAAGAAGATGGGATTTATTGCAGACATCCCACAATTCCAGATGTGGTTGCATGGTCAGGGACTGAAAAAGTCAATTCCCTGCCCTGCCCCCACTCCATTCCATTCCTGTATCAGATACTGCTTCTTAGTTGTAAAGTAACATGCCAATGCCATCTAAGAAGGGGACACAGAAGAATACATACCATAAATGAAAAATTAATAAAAAATCCATTTTTCTCTGGTGAAAAAAAAAAAAAAGCCTGTAAGATTATTCTCAGTTATGGGGAAGCAAATGTACTGCAAGTGTACAATAGGCATGGATGGAGGGATTACAGATTCCTCAGTTCCAAACAAATTATCTCCATTATGCAAGTCTTTCTTCTCTCTTCATCTCTCCCTTTTTCCTTCAATTATTTTACTCAACAATAAATACTGTGCTCAGTCTGTGACACAACAATGAAAAAGAACAGCTGCATGTCTGTTTCCACAAAAGACAAAGAAAAAGGCAAATAA